>LOND01003909.1:41658-52938 GCA_014220965.1 Paragonimus kellicotti
CGCCAGTTGGCCGTGGCACTGTCAAAAGCACTCGATGTGGGAAGCGACAAGCTGGTATTCTAGACGTGGTTTAACGATCTAAATGCATATTGAAAGAGTGAACAGAGGGACCTGTTTGGCAATCTCTACCAAATATCTGCTTCCCAAACTCTTCGTTGTTTATTCGTTGGCGCCATCAGATAAGATCGATCGAATGCAGACATTCAGGGTCAAATGTTTAGAGACGATAAACGTCTTCTAGTCTGAGCAGCCAAGTAACAAAGTAGCACAGTCCTCACAGTCGCCTTATATGCATGATCCTTGGGATTCAAAGAGATCCCTGTCTGTTGCCAGAGGTGTCCTAGATTAAAAAATACCATGCTATCCTTAGAGGTACGAGCATCTATTACATATTAGAAAATACCCACCACTGTTGGTGCAACTTTCCCAGGTGCCTGCATAGCAATGCAACCACCATGACTTCATAATCCAACAATGAATCTACTTAATCGCAGTAGTTTTGTAGAAGCACTCTGCAGTATAGGGCTGCAGACGCATTTCATCATATTTGACAAGGCCAAAAATTGTATCCAGGGTTATATATATATATATATCTTGTAAACTGTCAAAACAACAAAACCTTGTCGTCAGCACAGTCAAGATCAGTCAGTCTTCCATTAGATGATAAATCTACGGCGGTCTTTTGTGAATATGGTGAAAGTAATCAGTCTCAACACACGCCGCAATTGGTGCTGAAGCGATTGGGCAGTTCGCCGTAGATCCCAATTCGAACTAATGATACGCTAGATACTTGTTCGACACACTCCCAGTCTTAAGCGACCCTAAAAATGTACCTCGATTCAGTTAATGGAACGCAGCCTTATGGTCGAGAAAAACGGCAACTGTTGGCCGGCGGTACGTATGTCGCTAACCGAAAATTTGAAAAACAGTAGAAATATAATCATTAAATCCTTGGCCATGTCGAAACCCAGCCTGTTCTTTGGGCTTCACTTGGGATTCTTACGGATGTCGCTCCTTAACTTGCTATATGAATGATCATGAAGTCTGTCTGACGTCTAGCAGTTCTGAGTACATCTTTTTCTCCAGAATGGCCTGTAAGATTAGGGTGCGCCAGCCGTTTGGCAGCTTACATTCCAGGCTAGCTTGATATACATGCTTTACCTTCAGCTTGACCAGTTTACCGGAAGTCAGCCATTGCAATCGATTTAACCATCGTCGAGCAGAATTAAGAACAAAGCGACGACTTACCAACGCACGACCTATGTCCAAGTAGACGCTCCAGTAAGAACGACAGTCCTGAGTTGAGCCACGCAACATAAAACTAATGACCATTCTATCAATCTGATACCAGATCTGATTAGGTCTGGAGAGCGCTATGTATAACAGTGATGCGCACCGTGTCTGAAACTAGTGTTGACTAGAAATAACCTATGTTTGACGCACAGTTGTAATAACTTTCTGTCATTAGATGAGAGATGTCATGCCAGCCAAAACCTCCCACCTAAACAAGACTCGGCATTGTTAATTTGGCCTACCTGTGCGTTCATTTTTGCAGCTAAAGCGATTACATCAGAACTATGTGTTTGAACTAGGAAAGAATTCGAATTCGAGCGGGCTACTGGATTCATTTAGAACACAGGTAAACAAAATGAAAGGGTCTCCAAAGATTTGGTGTATAGAAGTATTAGCGGGAATCCAATCTGCTAATGCGGTTGCAGCTGTTGTATTGAGAAGTACAGCCACTCCAGCCTGATCGATAGCAGCAGCCGTGGATTCACTGTATGTGTACAGGCAGTAGTCAGTGGACAGTGCGAGTGCTATCAGTTCGAGACGTTGACGTCTGTCACGGATTTTCATCCCTGGATTACGTCAGCCGCCAACTTTCAACAAGGCTAACGAATAAATGAGAGCGGCCACCTAACCTCTCTGTTTTCGAGTGCGTACGTTAAAAGCACCTGTATTAACTCGCATTCTAGGCTAAAGCTAGGAAAGATGGATGGCTATGTGGTGGAGGATATGATTTAAAATAACGGTATCACCATGATTTTCTGCCCGTTGCGAGGTCTAAATTGTAACTACCAGAAGTAAACTGTGGGAAGAGCCTGAAATCTAAGTTGGATAGGACAGTCGGGAAGGGGTCAGAAGCAGCAGAATATTTCTGCCTATCTGCTCAGGATGTATGTAAGAGATAAGGAGAACTGGTTTATAATGTGAGTCGGCCGATGCAGCATAAAATTAACAGCGTATAGAGTATCGCTAGCTGAAGATCGACTGAGATGTTATCATGACATCCAGATCTAAATATGAGAATGATTAGAGTCACTAACCAAAGCCTGTACCGAAAAGCAACTGGTGGATGGTATCGTACTAGCGCCAGGCGGCTGATCCGTCAAATCTCTACCTACTGTAGATGGAGCGCTGCTGTCAAGGTGTACGAACAACAAGCATGCACTTCAATCACACACACTGTAGTCGCACGATCTTGAAATGGGCGGCTCAAAAGCTGGGTATATCGCGTACTACCACTCGCCTCAACCAGTCGACTATCCAGAATGACCGATCGGTTAAACTAGCCCCATCATCTACCAAGTGTAGAAAGGATTGTTTGGTGCCGATATGTCTGAAATTACCGGCTGTGATTTCAAGGCTCAAGTTGGGATGAAAATGATTCATTCTAATGAGTGGTGTTAGAATATTGATCCAACTTACTTACTATGCATAATGTTTGTGTTGTCTAAAAACTGCCAGGCCTATATGTGCAGATCATTAAGTGGTGAAGTTGGTTACCGGCTGACATTCAGAGAAGACGACTCGGACACTAGTGTAAAATGCACTTCATCCTGTTCACATTTTTAACAAACATCCAGTTTCATGAACTTCACTTACAAATTCAAACCGTGCTCAGTTGGTTCAATGAAGACAGTAACTTCAACCTAACTGAGAAGTCCTGATCACGGGGTTATCGATTGGATAGAACAGAGTGATTCTGTTCATTCTCCTTTCGAAATGATCGGGCAAGCTGAACACTATTCATACAAGGTTGTGGTTGAGCGTTTGGATTTGATCATTCGGTCATGCCTATTGTGAGGTTGCTGGCGTTGTGGTTAACACGCTAGTCTCACAAGCACGAGGGTCAGAGTGCAAACTCCGATCCGGACAAGGATATGATGTACTGACTGTATGAGCTCTAGCTTAAGAGCGAAACTCGAGTCTAGTGCTTCCTTTCGAAGTGGGCTAGCCGAAAGGCTTATCTGAATGCGAAGGCTGCGATCAAGTGTGGGTGGTGTTCAATTTTCAAATAACCTAAATCCCCGAATCTTCACTACTGATCAGAAGTTAACAACGGCAAATCCACGTTTCCAGAACTTCCCCAGGACGCTAATTTAATACCAGAAATATAGGACCACAATATTGCTGAGTCTTAATTCAGATCAGTAAGGTGTTTATATGAGCTGCTAAACAGACAAGGTTTTTCATGCTGTCCTTGGTCATTTCAGTGACCCGTTATAATGACCCCGTTCGTCACAATGCTTGAACGAATTGGTTTTTTTCATTCATTCTCTCCAATGTTTAACTACTAAAAAAGCTGAAATGAAACTTTGATCAAATGTGGCCCACCAAATGATAAACAAATTCCAACAATCCCCATTCGCTAAGCTTCGAAGGACAACACTACAGATTGTGTTGTTTACCTTTCTATTCACGCCGTAGGTAGGATCCAAACTCCAAAACGGGTCACCACATTTTAGCTTGGATCAGCTAGCAAACTCATGATGAAGGTTAACATACGAAACTTCGTCGGCAATTAGAACACGAACACTTTGTTTGGCGAACCTGAGTTGTGAAGGTTCGGAAGAGAATGGGCCTCGTTTTTCCAAGTTCTACCGTAGGATCCCATTAACAAATGGGAGTATCGGTAAAAGAATTCATCCAAAAATTAGCCCATTACCATTTCAACTAATGAGACTGTGTTTCTCTCAAACAGATGTATGGATCGAAGAAATCCGTTGTACTGGACTAACCTATGTGACTCGGAGTAAACCAAGTTCTAAACCCATAGCATTACAGTTACGTCGGACACATAAAGAAACGAGATTGGGCCATACTTCTCCGTGTAGCATTACTATAGAAATGCAATCACTGTCAGCCAAGCATGTCTAAACCTCTCTGTTTTGTGTGAAAAACGCTTAGTGCAGTTGAATGAAAGCTATTCAAGAATACACGGATAATAAGATGGCTCAATCCAACTAGCCTCCATAAAATGAACTACTCACGTTGTTCACGAGAATGTATCAGTTTCTCGTTGACAAAGTGCCATACTTTGATCAAAAACTCTCACGCGGTAATATGATGGCTTGCGACCGAACTGTAGGGCCCAACAATAAAGCCAGTGGTTGGCCGCGACTGTTGACGTATTACTCTGAATGGCCGAAAAACTTACGCTACTTTTCAAAAGCCTGAATAATCTTATTGCGCGCGATAGTAATCACCGTTCTAATCGCTGCGGCACTAGGCTTGATGCTAAGTCTGTCAGACTTTGGATCCTTAGCTCCGAGTAGGGTCTCTCAGAAAATAATTTATCTTGTTGCTTTGCTGATCAGGCTTTCGAATTAAAGGTTTCATGTAGGGTCCTTCAAGCCTAGTTGAAACAGATATGTGACCGTAAGACGTTGAATGTGTGGACACTGGCAGATCGATACAGTACCAAACGGCCGGAATTCAGCGCCACAATGACCGCCATAAAACGAGACCTTTACGGCATTGCTGACGTGGCCCAGAGGGAGATAGTGTTTTCGGACTAATGTAGACCTCAGGAAACGGGCTCTGGTTACACCTTCTATGGGAATGTCTACCATGCAGAGGGTGCTCAGGAGCAAAGTGTCTGTTTCGCAGTGGTTGACCGCATCAGTTTTTCGAAAACAGGTAAACCACAGTGCATCAACCTCCGAATCGTGACTATGCGCCTGTAATTCGGTCCAGTGTTTTTCGTCCAACCGTTTGTCACACAGATGATACAAAGGATCAGTTATATACTCACTACCCATCATGAACCACTCAACATGGGCAAGTGATCGACCGACTCTTCTGGGCAACTTCAACGCACAGGTCGGGCAGCAGGCTGGCTGAGAGTCCTCGTACCCCCATGGTGTTAGTACGATAGATGGGAACCGTGGTCTTCCGAACCGCCTGTATACTACCCAATGGTTAGCGATCACAGATAGCAGATCTCAGTTAGGTGTATGCGATATCATTAACTACGCGCTCCAGCGACGCGGTTATTGCCATTTGCCTTATTACGGTGTCGTGTGGCAGCGAGTTACTCGCGAAGTGAACATCACGTGAGTGATGCGTTGGACTGACTAACACGAATCATAGGTTAGTCGGGATTAAGTCGTTTATTCATGTATCTAAAGCTGCTTGTTGAAGATCATCTGCACAGCGGCGACAACTGGATGATTGGAAACTGGAGAACTCAAAGACGAGGGGGGTATTTCACCGCGCCGTTGTCGTTCGTCTGGAAGACGTTCCCGTATTCACTAATGCTGACGATTCGTGGCAACACCTCAAGGAACGGATCACAGCATCATCCATCGAAACAATCGGAATCCATACCCAGAAATGTCCAGACTGGTTCAATGATGACGATGCAGTTATATCAAGTTTCTTAGAAGAGAATAATAGTGCATTTGCTGTTACCACATTCGACATAAGCAATGAAGTCAAAAGCGTCACAGTTCGTAGTGTTCACCGTCAACTGACCGAATGACTTCGCCAGGTCAAGCCAAATCTCCGCTGACCACCGACAACTCAAGGTGATATACGATTAGACTCATCCGTTCACTTTGCTAAGGAACTGACCGGCCACGACTCTGGTGGATCGTACATACTTGCTCACATCACGAAAGTCTGGCGCAAGTACTTCGGTAGCCTACTAAACCAGCAAGCTATCATTAACTTGGGTGACTGTATTTGGCGTGCCATAACCAGATATCAAAGCATCAGTTGCTTTTGCCCGGGATCTGGCAGATGTGCAGCTGGCAATCAGACACTTGAGAAACGGAAAGGCTGTGTGTCAAAGTGAGCTACTAGAGAAATGTCTACAGAATGTCGGTGCAGTTTTAAAATGTGTTTTGCGTCAGTTGGCTCACTCTATCTTGGAACATGAAACGGTTCTTTAGGAGTTCAACGAAGCTGTCATGGTGACCTTATTTATAAATGAGGGAAGTGAGTAAAGCACCAACAATTATCTGGGTCTTAGTCTGCTGAGCTAAGCTGAAAGGGTTCTGGTAAGGATTTTGCTCAACCGACTTGAAGAATATTGTTCCCTAGCAGCAATGTAGGTTCCTGGAGAGTTGCAGTACAACTGACATGACGGTGGCCGATCAACAGGTCTCGGATGCGTATTGCGAACGCAACCGTCAGCTGTATACCCTCTGTAAACTTCTATGGGTTGTGTGACAGTGTGGCGGTAATGGCTGGTTTAGAAATGAAGGGTGGATTCAGTAATATAATTAGAATGCACAAAAGGGAGAATGCGGTTGTGTGGATCCGACTCATGATGGTTTCGTTATTAGCAATGACATGAATCGGGGTTATGTTTCAACTCCATTCCTATATGTTTTATGCTTAAGTGAAATACTAACAGGTGCTATTCAGAACTTATAGGATGGCGTCCGAAACGAATACTGCACGTTGACTCGTCTGTTGGATATTCGATGTGTTGGTGCTCCAGTTCTGTTATGTAGTACGACCATTTGCATCCTGTTGTTTGCAGATGATGCTGCGTTATTTGCACACAGAGAGGGAATAATACACTGCATGGCCATTGCTTTTGCGATTGTGGCAGTCAAGTTTGGATTGATGATCAACACCGGCATGGGACATTTTTTTTCAGTGAGTAGCAATAGACGCCTACCGTCTGGAGTCCTTCTTTATTCCTTATCGTGTCGGGTCGGAGGGTGGGTATCTATCTTTTCCTGAGTTGGAAAATTTGCGACCTTCCATATGCTTGCGCTCGATTTTGTGTCATATCCCGATATCGTTGCGTTCCTTCCATAATCGAAA
This sequence comes from Paragonimus kellicotti, assembly GCA_014220965.1. Lineage (NCBI taxonomy): Eukaryota > Metazoa > Platyhelminthes > Trematoda > Plagiorchiida > Troglotrematidae > Paragonimus > Paragonimus kellicotti. The sequence continues at coordinate 48,724 of LOND01003909.1, forward strand.
TACAGCTCATGATCATTGCTTTCCTTCTTATCTTCCTCCCTCAGGGGTTCATAACAAGAGACAGGTATTTAGATGTGTTTATTACTTCCGATTTGAAGTTATGTATGCAAATTGTTCCTGTATTATGTGTGAGACTATTGCACACATTGTCAACCACGTAAGAATTGGCTGTTTGCATTAATCCGCATTGATGGTAATATTCAGCCGCTGTTTTGGGTGTCTTTTCGTGAACAAATCCAACTTTCTATAGATAGGTCTATTGAGGCCTTTCTTGCTGCTCAACGATATTCAGCACTCTTTTTATTCAATTTATATAGACGTCTGGGTGCTTACGGTGACTTGCATACAAAATTTTTTCGCATGTCTGTTAGTACCTATATCTAGATTTAAACCATTGTACAACAATTTAATTTACTGTATATCTGTTCGACCCGTTGCCGTTTGTCAACGTGCAAAGAGTTTAGTACACAGTATCTTGCTGATGTTTTCGCAAGACTACTAAAACTTCCAACGAAACTTCCACTCACTCTGGTAACCGATTTTACAAATGTTGGTCTCATCACATTTCAAGTTTAAAAGAAACTTGATCACATTATCGAGTAATTCGTTTAAATCATCCATATATTAACCATAAAATAAGTTAATAAAACGCTAGCTTAAGTTGACTTGACTACACATCCATCGTTAATCGATAATATATTCGTTTGATGAAATCGAGGCCATTGTTATCCGTTAGAACCACTGGACGCTGACCGATACAACAAAGCTGATACAATCAAAAATTGACTGATAGCGTTTGACGAACAGCTAATTGACAGAATCAGGGGCGTATAATGATGCACGTCCAACTTGAGTATTAAGTCAGCCAAATAGATTATGACATGGCCAGTTGTCACGAGTGCAATAAAACGGAGCTTTTATCTGGAAACACTTGATAATTTTGCATGCTGGCTTGTTAACCGGAACCTAGCTACGCATATACTAGCTTAAATAATCCACTTTGTACCTATCACAGTAACACTATATCCACTAATCTACTACTCGCCCCAACAATCAATACGATGTTCTGAATGTACTAGGAAAGTGAAAACAAAAATAAACGAATATGACTAGTTAGAAGAGTCGACAGTTACCCCCAGGTAGACAGACCATTGACGTGAACATGCTGTATTAGTGGAAAGTGTTTGTAAACTGAATTATGGCATTTAAATACTTTAATCAATGAACAAACAGAATTCGAATGATCTGTGGCCCAGTGATTGCTCCATGGTTTCATCTAACCTTTGGTGGCAGCAAGAAAGTGTTATCTGATTATCGCCTGTCGCGATCGTGGAAGTAAAGAAGGGATACGATTGACTTGACCGCAGTTCACGCTGAGGTTGAACGTAATGAGGATTAGGCGTACAGTCTGATTGATAGGGACCTCGATTTATTTTGAGCTTTGGGCGCGAAAAAGGGCCTTTAACTGAGTACATTAAACAATAAAACTCCGGCAGTAACCGTATGTAAACGTGCGTGTCTGTCAAATCAAGGTATCCGACTAAGCTAACAAGTCATTAGAAAGTCGTTCGCTTGTGTCTCTACCGGGAAGGGTCACTTCATTCGACGTTGACCCTATTTTCCTACCTACAGTTTGAGGTTTAACATCCCCAGGGCCATGACTGACTAACATCCATTACCCTACTGTATTTACTAGAAGTTACGGAAATTTGACATTCCTCGGTTTTGATTTATGCTGTCGAAGTGTACACAAGGCCTGCACAACATGTATGCATAGTCTATATTTGGTGCGATTAGGGTTACCAACTGAAACGGAGACACATCAGACAACCGTAGCCTTCACTGCATGTGGCCTTATTTAATACGCTGGCTGTGCGCCAACCAAGTGCCAAACTACGTCGCTAAGGCGCGTGAAGGCATGACTCAATTTTTACAAGACCAGCCTATAGAGTACACGGTTCTGGTATCAAGGTTGCAGTCAACATAGCTGTCTGAAGACAGAAAGTGTCACCACTTTCCGTTGCCTGTCGTATTCAAGTGAGGAAAAGCGTAGTTTTGGTGGAGTTATAAAATATGACTACGCGGTCAGTCGGGAGGACGTGTTTTTAAATCTCACTTTAGGTCGACTCGACGATACCGAGGTACTGGTGGTGACATACGTGTACGACACATCCAGTCCCAAACTGTCTACAAACCAGAGCAGATTTCATCGACGAATACCATTTACATGAGAACATGTCCATGAGCGCAGTTAAGCCTCCATGCAGTCACTCAATCTGATTTACAGCATAAGTGACGGTGACAGGAACTGCAAAACCTGGAGATGTTTACATTCTGACATGTCATCTAGACTAGATTGTTGGTTGAGTTAGATAGTCTTGATGTTCTCAAAAATTTCATTTCAACTGACGACGGCATTATTGAAAACGAGTCAAAGACTCGTGACATAACAAAAGAACACGTTCGCATACCCCTAGCATGCGAGTGTGCTAGACGATCAGTCAGCCGTGGCGCACGAGTAAACGTCAGTAAAGCCCCCAGAAATCTGGGCCAGCGAGTGAGAACCGTGCATGTTTTGTTCAAAAGCGCTGGCTCACGAGGGGGTCGAACTCCGTTAAATTTATACAATCACGTAACTCCTCCGTTCTAATTGTGGGTTACCTTAATGACACTAAAATAACGGTGGACAATTCCAGCGTTCGACACTGTTTTAGATAGTGAGATCGATGTTATTCACTATTGGTCAGTTTTGGTAGGACAGCTGCATATACGCCGGTACGCCTGCGTGAGTGTGCTCCTACGGCCACTGGGTGGCGGCATCTGTACCTGGTTTAGTCTGTCACAGTGACTGGGGCTAGAGGCATCTGTGAATAAAAATGGCTTGCGCTGCTATCGAATCGTCCGTTTCATTACGAGCTCAGTCGTTTGACCCAAAACTGAACAGAAGGAGAAAAGACGTGTTGACATCGTTTATTAAAAAAAGATGAAAACTAGATCAGAGGAACTCTGAATACATAGGGTGAAATGATTACCGTACATGGCCGACAGGACGCAAAACAAATGAAACGAGACGATCATTTATGGCAGTCAGATCAGGAGCGAACCAGACCAGACGGTGATATATTACTGTCGGATCGTTAGAACGAATCACATTACAGTTCAGATGGAATACAGACGTTCGTCGGCACGACGGTGGGCTGGCAAAACATTCTAACACATTTATTTGTTTGATAACTGACTCTAGTATGGATTTCAGACGTCATAATGAAGTGTTCACTATTCAGTATGTGCTCCTTTTTTCTAATACTTTATATATATATATATATATATATATATATATATATATATATATGGTCGAAGTTAACCTACATCGGTCTAACGCACCGCTTTCTCTCTCTTGGTGGTTCGCCGTGAGTAATTTGGTGACCTATTAATCGTAGACGGGCAGCAAACTTGTGGTTGCGTTTGTCGCAACACCATATGGTCACATCACCCCACCACAATTCCTTTGCGAACCATGCGCTGGAATCCACAGCTGCGCAACTGTCGTTACGTGAGCCTCCTGATATCAAGGCAGCATCCTCTCATGATTAAAAATCGATAGTACAAGACGAAACACTTGTTTGAATGTCATCCTGTCAACTTAGTCCGTTTTAGTTTTCTTTACAGAAGCTGGTTTGCGATCCGTTTGCCGGTCATCTAGAGAGTTTATCCTAGTCACGAAAACCGTTTGAACTTCAACACGAGTTAAACCATGTCCATGACTGTTCGGTGACATACCTCAGTGTTCAGATTCATGTCTGACCATCGAATACCCAAGATGTTCTTCAGGCATTGTATAAAGTAGCTACCCGAATATCGCATATTTCATTCGGGTTTCTAATGCCGCACAACATCTTGGGTAGCGTCGTTATGCAGTAGACAAATAGCTTAGTTTTCATTTCTAGGCTGTGGTTCTTCCAGTCAAGTCTGTCCAGTATACCTGAAAACAGCGCGGACTTGAGAATAACAACCTGCGACTCGTGAATCACGAACAGATCTTTGACAGGTTGACAGGAGTTGGTAGAAATCTGCACCGTCATCCACAATATCTCCGTTTATGGATACTGCAGGGTTATGCGCAACATCTCTGTCCATGGAAGCTTGAAAGAAAAAAAATGTCCCATGCCGGTGTTGATCATCAATCCAAACTTGACTGCCACAATCGCGAAAGCA
>LOND01003910.1:10890-37621 GCA_014220965.1 Paragonimus kellicotti
CTTGACTTTCAGCAATCTCAATGGTTATTTGAAGCGCACAAACACACGAAAGTCAGAGGTTTGTATAGATGACACTGCCTATGAATGGGTCTCCTACGTGAGAACAGTTTGAAAATAAGTGATTTTGAGTTTTGCCTACAAAGCTCCACGTTTTATTCAGGAGTGTCCACATATTGAAGGAATGGGTTAAAAAACTGGGATATTAGAATGGAAAATAATGGGTTAACCACATGAATTTGATGATCACAAGCAAAGGTGACACTAACAGGAAGCAAGATCACGATCGAATAACCAATCGTGATTGAGTGTAAACATGGAACTATTCAGAAAGAAAAGCCATCGTCCGAACATGGTTTGCCTAGGGTGTAGAAGTTATATTTTTCAGCTGTTCAAAGGTTACTTATAAGTTGAGGAAAGCCACTCGAGGTGGTTGAGAAACGTGGAATATTACAACTTGCTCGTAACGTTGTTATTCTCAATCGATTTACCAATTACTTATAAGCAGTGCGACACATTTGGTAATTTAGATGAGACCCAATTGTGAAAAACTGGACTTCGGCTGAATTGGAACCAGCGACAAAACAGCATGCTCAAATAGCAGATGAACTACGAATCTACGTCGAGAGCATAAAAATGTCACATTTGACTCAGTTACCCCATTTCGATATCTTATGTAATCCACCAAATAATCCAGCGGATTGTCTGCCCAAACAGGATTGCTCAGGCAGTTCAAGCTGGAATCCAACAATGTCACTGTTGGACATTGAGATTGCATCACTTGTAAGTTTTAGGTCTATTCAGTCGCCGACGTAAATACCATTGATGGACTCTGACTGATATGTGAACGAGGAACTAAAACCTTTTATTCTGAATGTAACTTTTTTCGCGTTCAACAAGGGTTTAGTGGGATAATCTAACTGAATGTAGAACTGTCGACCAAATTTAACTGAAGCACTCGCTCATTTAAGCAACTGTCTGATTGGTTATCAACAACCTGCAATCATTGTCACTGGAAACTTTGTGTTTTGAAACGTTATTTCAAGTATGTCAACTGCACAGATATTCATGAATATAATCTCTTTAAATACATTTGTTCTGAATGATACATACAAATATTAATGGCTTACTGTTAAACGAACGTCTTCTCAGTCTGGATAGAACTTGAATTCAGCGATATTTACGTTTTTCACAGGTGATCCCGTCAAACGTTACAAAAGACAAATTGATGATGCGTCGGAAGACATTTCGATTGGTGGATCAGATGTTGAGCCTCAACCAGCAACACTACAACCGGTGAGTGAGATTTATGTTGAATGTAATAATTTACATGAAACCACATCGGGTGATTGATGATGCATGATGTACTACTCAGAACCGATCTGTAAATTTGTTCATTTCAATATGTGCTCTATCTCTAAGGCTTGACTGGATAGTACTGACTGGTAATATTAAGTCACGCCTGCTGATTTAAGGTAATCTGTTTAGTAACGTAAATTGGACAACCACAGCAATGTCGCCTTTGGAGACGCTTTTTCTGTTGTAGGTTCTAATTCAGCCAAACTCCGGATATTTCACAAGTGGGTTTCTTCTAAACACCCATTCCGAATTGTCATTCCACTTCGAAGATGTCCGAAAAAGGGATGAAAACTGATGGAATTGATACAGCACTGGTGACCTACTTTCAACAAAAAAGAGCTCGATTACTTTGAATGTCAGATAAATAGGTACTCAAATTATTTGACAGAAAATCATTCTAAATAGTGCGATCAAAAACTACCCCGGTAAAATAATTACTAGCTAGTCGGAAGTGAACTCATTTAAATATTTGTGCGAGTGAAGCTAGGAGCGAGTCAAACCATGCTTCGTAAATGAATCTTCTGTGAAAACGTAGTAGGAATTAAATGTATGATGAAGATTGCGAGTCACTTTCTGTGCGCGTAGCCACGGTAGAAGATTTGACATGTGGATGTAGTATGTGGCAGAACAAATTGGAAAGCAAACTCTAGGACCAAATTTCCCACAAACAAACCAAATGCACTTTAATAATGCAATATCACCACACGAGACCTACTACTAATCATACTTCGACAATTTCAACAGCTAACAAAGAAAACTGATTCGATTTATCTACAACTTGTTCTGTGCGTTCCAGAAGTTACATGCAGTTGAAGCGACCACACAACGCGTTTGAGTGCGTATGTTATGCGCGTGCATCACAGTTTATAGACTAATCCGACGAGGTAGTTCAGTCTTGGTTTCACCGTCTTATGAACATATCTGAGATGTTGAACTTCCGTGTCCAAGCGGTTACATTTAGACTTCGGATGACAAAATTTTGGGCCTAGTGATAGCGCCTCCAACATAGTACGGCTTAACGTTATAGAGGAAAAGTTGTGAACGTACCGTTCTGGTTCTGTTGGAAACTCAGCTTGCGGCTTGATTGGATTCAAACTACACAGCAGCTTTTTCTTCTTGTTGAAAATCTAAATGCTCAACTAAATATCTGAGATGTGACAATGACAGACCGAGCCAGCAGTCAACATCCGATAGCTTCAAACTTGCATGGGATAGGCCAAACTTATTTTGCTCCCTTACAAGTCCAATTATAAGGTGAGGAAGAATTATACCAATCTTTTATGTTAATTGATTTTCGTAATCCAATCGAATAAATAACTTAACCAGAGTTATTGTTTTGTCACGCATTTCCTTTTTATACGACTACATCCTCCATAGAGTGTCAAAGGCCCAGGTCCCTTCCTCCAACCAACGATAATCACTGGCCCTCGCGGTCCTGCTGGAGAGCCAGGTCTTCCTGGACCCCCAGGACCTCCTGGTCCACATGGTAAAGTAGGAGAACCAGGTCAACCAGGACCATCTGGTAGCGACGGGATTCGTGGACCACCAGGCCCCCCGGGTGACCCAGGAGTTGACGGAAAACCCGGTCAGGATGGAGATCCCGGTCTTCCTGGACCACAGGGTCCACAGGGACCAATCGGTTCCATCGGTATGATTGGAATTAACGGGCCACCAGGATCTATGGGACCCCCAGGTCCAAAAGGGAGCAAGGGTGCATCAGGACCCGTAGGGGCTGTGGTACGTGAAAGTGCAGAATTTACTTATTGTGATAATGTCAGACTTGACATGCTTATGTACATTTAGTCGCAAATTCATATGCACGCACTTCATGATCGAAACACTTCTCATACAAAATCTCCCAACCAGCCATTTGTAACTTGTTGTGGTCGGCCCACAATTCAGCTGTTGATCATGGAGTTTCATCCGTCTACGGATCACGAAGCGTGGTCAGAGTTCTAGTCCCGGCCGTGGCAAAGATGTACATTACTAACGAGCTTTAATGACAGCAGAACTCGAGTCTATTGCTTCTTTTCGAAATGGGACCGAGTGCACAGTCTATGGGAATGCGACGACTGCTGTCAGTTGTAGGTAGCGTTCAAGTTATATGAGAACCAAAATTCTCTACTACTCATCAGAGATCAACAAAAGACTATATTCCGAGTCATTTTAATGATAAGTAGGCATTTATGCGTGAAAAACAGTGTGAAAATCACTGCACAGTCTTATTACCAATGACCATGCATAAAATTGTGACAAAAATAGTTTGCTACTCTCAATTAGCTTCAAAACAATGCTTAATTTTCCATCTGGACAACAGCATGCTGATTAGATCTAAATATCATGAAGTCTCTATGTTTTGATGTTCAAGAAATTTTACACGTTACAACTTACATTCGCTTCTTTCTTTCCTAGGGGGATCGTGGTGAAACCGGTTTACCAGGGCAAATGGGACCACCTGGGCCGAGGGGTCCACTTGGCCTTCCAGGTCCACAAGGTCCAGTTGGTTCAGTCGGTTTTCAAGGTCCAGATGGTCTAGTTGGACCATTAGGTCCACCTGGTCCCCAAGGTCCACCTGGACCAAACGGTATGATCGGCCCAGTCGGCCTGAAAGGAGACGATGGACCTCCTGGAGCCACGGGATCCGTTGGTGACCCAGGTGATCCAGGTCCTGATGGTAGCAGTGGACAACCCGGAGAGAGAGGACCACCAGTAAGTTCTCACCTGACCCTTACTCGAAAAAAGCATCATCCTCTCGAATAAATGCCGTTTCGTCAGTTACCACTGATTTATCTCCCTAAGGCCAGCAACCCGTGACGAACAGACAAATGTGGTGACAGGTTTAAAGCCTACTTATTCTGTATCCATCTGTTCTTCTAGAACCGATATTGTTGTGTGTAGTCCATGTCAAACGAAACACCTATTGCACCAATGAAACGATACCTCTTGAAAAAGTGTCTCAAAAGTCCTGCTGTAAATGAGCATAAGCTGGCTTATTGTGATCGAAGCTCACTAGACTATTATAGTATGTTCGAGAACAGCTATTCGTAAACCGTCCGTAAGATACTGGATCACACGGGGTTGTTTGAACGCACTCCTCTCATGTCTGGCTTCATACTTCAGCTTGATATGAACAAGAACAACATCCGAGGATGCTCGTGTGGTGCTCTGATTTCTTTACACTTGGACATTCGTGATTAACCGAACAATGACAAACTGACTGCTACTGGTACGGATAAGCTTCCAAGAATTTTAAGGGTAGTCGATCGCACTGTGAATTTAACGACTCATCTATTGCATTATCGTTCTGGCATGCGACGATATGCTCAACTTATAAGTGCGTTCGTCACACATGATGACAACTCATATGAGTAAACTATTCAGTACATAGTTTAAACAGTTTCTTTGTTAACTTCTTCTCTTACAACATTTCAATAGTTTGACTTTCAGCAATCTCAATGGTTATTTGAAGCGCACAAACACACGAAAGTCAGAGGTTTGTATAGATGACACTGCCTATGAATGGGTCTCCTACGTGAGAACAGTTTGAAAATAAGTGATTTTGAGTTTTGCCTACAAAGCTCCACGTTTTATTCAGGAGTGTCCACATATTGAAGGAATGGGTTAAAAAACTGGGATATTAGAATGGAAAATAATGGGTTAACCACATGAATTTGATGATCACAAGCAAGGTGACACTAACAGGAAGCAAGATCACGATCGAATAACCAATCGTGATTGAGTGTAAACATGGAACTATTCAGAAAGAAAAGCCATCGTCCGAACATGGTTTGCCTAGGGTGTAGAAGTTATATTTTTCAGCTGTTCAAAGGTTACTTATAAGTTGAGGAAAGCCACTCGAGGTGGTTGAGAAACGTGGAATATTACAACTTGCTCGTAACGTTGTTATTCTCAATCGATTTACTAATCTTACTATAAGAGTGCGACACATTTGTAATTTTTAAGATCGCAATATATGTTGAAAACTGGACTTCGCTGAATTGGAACCAGCGACAAAACAGCATGCTCAAATAGCAGATGAACTACGAATCTACGTCGAGAGCATAAAAATGTCACACCTTTGACTCAGTTACCCCATTTCGATATCTTATGTAATCCACCAAATAATCCAGCGGATTGTCTGCCCAAACAGGATTGCTCAGGCAGTTCAAGCTGGAATCCAACAATGTCACTGTTGGACATTGAGATTGCATCACTTGTAAGTTTTAGGTCTATTCAGTCGCCGACGTAAATACCATTGATGGACTCTGACTGATATGTGAACGAGGAACTAAAACCTTTTTCTGAATGTAACTTTTTTCGCGTGTGTGTAATTTGGACGATCTTCGTAACTGAACGCTCAAGTACATTTCCGAACGCTTAACACATTGTCTGGAGATTCTTCAAATCAATCCCATTGTTTTGCTCGACGTCTGGTCAGATATTATGGAACGTTCACGCATGATCTGTAAGTCAAAGCGACTTAAGGATACTTTAATTTAGATATTCAGTAAGTATATGACCTCTAATGACGTACGTTCCACTGATTCGGTCTAGGCCTCTTCAAAACAATTATTAGTCGGTTGCCTTACGTTGGCAAAGAGGCGCAGAAAGCATGGCTTTGTTGATAGAATGCGTAGATGTTCTTGGGTGTTTAATGAGACCAAAGATCTAAAGTAAAAGCAGACGAACACAAAATTTCACCGTTCCGCCAGGGTCAGTTCTAAGTCTCCGGATGGTCGTTGACTTGATATGCAACCCCAGGTTGCCAGTGCTGCTCTACGCCAAAGAAGAGAAGTTGAGGCGGATTATACTGGAAGCACTAAAAAGTTTGTTCAAACTCATTTACGCTGTGGTCCATTAATAACCGCTTATCATTCTACACAGCTAACTACAAAGACATGTACAGGCGCCGTCAATACTGCGCTGATTAGTGTCCGGGTACTCGCAGGCTGGATTTCTCCAAATGCGAAAAATATGTGAGACCTTCAGATGACTCAGGTTCGTTTGTAGCTTCTGCAGCTAGGATAAAAGAAGCGCAAGCGTTCACCCTGAGGCATTCTCCATATTGCATATTTTCATAGTAAACATTATATAAAAGCAAAACCACAAACCTGTCGGCCATACTACAATGTCAAGACTCTTAATGAAAACACTTGGTGAGGCTCACTAGAAGAGTTGCGTGACCCAAGATGTGTTTAGATCCGGAAAGGTTATTAGCGATATGTCACTTATGAAAGAACAGCATCTGAATGAAGATCTAATCTTAATGCACAGGAGTATTTACACAACTGGTCACCTACTAAACAGGAACAAACGACTAAAGAGTCTTGAACTTGAGTTTCAACTGGGTTTTCCAGTTTGCGCAAACAGTTGGTGTCTTCCCATTCTAAACCACATTGCTTAGATCTGTGGTCACGTCTAGTACACTTACGTTTAAGGCTCTGCTTATTCACGAGACTCAACTCAAATTACAGTTTCGTTGGCCATGGCTTCAGCAAATTCCTACAGGTCACCATACATGTGCATCTGTTCGTTTTTTATTGCGGTCTATTTGCCTATATGTATGCCTATTCGTCGTGGTCTCTCTGTTTGTCAGTCGTCTGGCTCAGCAGATGGCATTAGTAAACTAGTACATCCTACGTCAGAATTTTCTTTCTCATTTATTTTCCCTCCCTACAGTTGTCTTCCTTACCTCTGTGAGCCATCCAACATAAACTGTTACTTAATTAGCACAGTGGCAAAATAGCATTCACAATTGGCGTTTTCTTACAATGAATGAACGAACCTATTATTCGCATACCTGTCGCTTGTTTCGAATTCAACGTTCATTAGTTCTGAGATGTCTCATGCATGATAATTCAGCTAAAACAACTAATGTTTATCAATTGCCTTAGGGGTTAGCTGGAAAAAATGGACTGTTGGGCCTAAAAGGTGAACGTGGCAGTCCCGGACCAATGGGACCTCGTGGAACAACCGGAACACGCGGCCCTGCAGGAGGTGCTGGTAGTCAAGGTCCAGTTGGAGCCAAAGGTGCACAAGGACTTGTTGGCCCTCAAGGGCCGACCGGACCTCCAGGACCCATAGGTCCGCCTGGCGATATGGGAGACATCGGCCCATACGGACCAGTTGGCGATGAAGGTAAACAAGGTCCACGCGGACCAATTGGAGAACGAGGTCCAAAAGGAGACACTGGAATGGTAGGAGCTCCAGGCATGCCCGGTAATCCTGGGCTCGATGGACTCCCAGGAAAACCAGGAGAGCAAGGCAAGGATGGCGAACCTGGAAGACAGGGACTTCGAGGTCCAGCTGGGATGCCCGGTATGCCGGGAAAAGACGGAGAACCAGGTCCTCAAGGTTATCCAGGTGCCAAGGGCCAGGATGGTCTTCCGGGTCTCCCAGGAGCCGCCGGACCCAAAGGACCTGATGGCAAACCTGGCGATGATGGAGAAACTGGTGCCCCAGGCCCACTTGGACCGACTGGACCTCCCGGACCTTCGGGAGCCCCGGTTTGTTGCTTTGTTATTTCATCCTTTTTTAGTGAATAATATTTCCATTTATATATATATATATGTCCCATTCAAGGTACATAAATTCACATGTAATGAAGCAATCGGCTGATCTAAATTACTGGACCCTGTGTGTTTACGTCTTTAACCCTTGACAAGGGCGCTTTATGAGTCCGCGAGGACTTGGATTGATTTGAACGTGTTCACACTTCTTGTAGAAATAGACCTGCTTGAAGATGAACAGGAATGTAAACCCTGTGATCGACTGTCCGCACCAGTCAGCCTGCGAATCTGGCAAGCAAATTTAGGGTTGGTCGATTAGGGATAAACGATCCCTGGCTTAATGACTCAAACAAATGACTTCCTCAGTCCTATTTAAGCCACTTGGGGAAAGAGTAGCGTCCTTCAGTACTCAACAAAACTATCAACTTTCAATGGATTGCTGTTTACTTACAAATATATGGAGATTGCATACGCTAAAATAAGATTTGTGGAAATAAGACAGTGTAGTCGAAGTGCAATCTGCAGCATGGGTGGATCACCCATTTCTAGGTAGGGACTAAATGCTATGCCAGTGAAAGGATGGTCAGCAAAATCCACTCATGATACCAATAAATATAGTAACAGATAAAATCATAAAACTGATTACAATCTTTGTTTTAATGGGGTGGCATCCACGTCCTGAAATCAACTGTGAAACCAACTATTGTGCCACAGCATTCTGCCTGAAACGTGAAATTCTCTCAGTGTTAGATGATAAGCTGAATGAAGCTTGGTGTAGAACATCACATCAGTCTGTTGGATTGAAGACATATTTTTTTGAATGAATCCTTTTTGAGAAACAATGCTTGCACATAATAGTACTGTCAAATACTGACGCAACTGTATGCTGGGATTACGAGGCGAATAAATTCACTGACAGGACGGAATCCGTTGTCTTGCCATGCGTTTCTGACCTTGACCTACAGTAAGGCTTATGGACTTTGATGGATACTGTCAACATCACTAGGTGAACTCCCTCAACATTGTTTACCTCGTATCGACCGAGATTTTCAGTTTTTTCGGATTTTTGCAATTTTAGTGCTACCCAAGTTTGATCACAGCTTTTGCGTTCTGATAAACCTTGCGATTGGCTTACGTTCGATATGGGCTTCGTTCAAGCCTTATGGCGGTCAGAAGTTAACAGACAGCCCTCGTAGAGATTTTTATTTACTGCCATACCCATCCATCTTAGGTTCAGTGGGAATGAAGACCCCACCCGTGAATGCAAAAAGGTACAGAAAATATGCAACTAGACAGACAAATATCTCATTTCTTGAAGACGAAATTCTGTGAAAAAAAGCATACGTACATTTTGAAGTGTCTCTTCCTACCTGTTCAATTTAGGGACCTCGTGGGATTCGCGGTCCAGTTGGTGACGTTGGAGATATGGGACCTCCTGGTGAGCAGGGAAGCCGGGGGGCACCCGGACCTAGAGGGCGACGCGGTAACGTTGGTCCAATTGGACAGCCTGGCGAAATAGGCAGTCAAGGTGAGCGCGGGGCACCTGGACCTATCAGCCCGACTGGACAACCAGGTGAGGTAGGACCTCCTGGACCTCCAGGAGGCAAGGGACCAACAGGTCGTGACGGAAAAGTTGGTGTGGACGGTAAACCGGGTGCTCGCGGCGCACCTGGAATACCTGGGCCGACTGGTGAACGTGGCGCTCCTGGAGTAGAAGGTGAAGTCGGGTATCCTGGTCAGTTAGGTCCCAAAGGAGAAGCCGGTACACAGGGTCCACCCGGGCGCATTGGTCTATCGGTAAGTTGGATGCAATAAATCTATGAAGATATTGTTCGTAATCAACTGCTTTCGGACTTTTCGAGCAATTGTTTGAATGCTTAAAGAAACACCCATATGGCTGGAATTTCCGTCTTGAGGGCAAGACCGATTTTTCATGTATAAGCGATACATCTGAGGCACGTTCGTTATTGATCGATTTCTGTACAGCTTACATTTGGACTTGTTGTTGTCCTCGTTCATGTCCAATTGGTTTCGATTCAAAGGTACTGGCGGGAAATGAAAGGTATTATTGACGGTTTTGATGAATAATCGAGCCGAAAGTTGATTAATTCAGCAGTCAGCTTTCATTCTGTAGTAAGTCAATACTTTCAACCGTCGTGTATGTTTGAGACTTCGCTTTGGTGGCAATATCTTAACCGTCTCTTGCTGCCTACGCTTACTGACATGGCCAGTCCATTTCTTTCAGTCTGCCGACTCCACACTGTCAAATCTTCCAATCAATACAAGTTAACTGCACGGGAGTACTGGGTTAAACTGTGTGTGAGTTTCGCTCGAGTTTTCATACGACTCAACTGCACCCGTTTCTAGTCTTAAGAATGTAGTTATAGTCCATCTAAATCAGTTCGATCATTGTTCACTGTAAATCGCTTTAGTGTAATTAAACTGTTTCATCACTAACAACCTTTTACTATGTTATGGGATATCTTGGAAGGAGAAGGCAAACAGCTAAAGCTCAAATGGTCTCATTTTGTCGGTAAAAGTCCACTGATTTTTCTCGCCTTTAGACAATGAAACCCTCGTCAATACCGATGGTATGTCAAAAACAACAGAGGTTGACTTTATTTAAGTCCCCAAATCAAGTTGTCAGTTGTGACCTGCAGTGTCTGAACATACAGTTTACGGTCTACAATATTACCAAGCAGTTGCTATAAAGGTTGGAATAATTTCAAGCCATAATCGCACAGAATGCCTACAAAGACCGATTCATGTGGCATATCTGTTCTCGGCGTAACTGAATGTGCAACGGGGTAGGTGGGAATTCCACAGGCTAAAAAAAGGACTCAATTTTGTATGCACATGACTGCTTTGGACACCTTCAAAGCATCAGGGCAAAGAAAAAATCCACTTGAAGATGTTCAGTTTAAAAATGATAAGAAACATACTCAGAAGAAATGCTAAACTTGGATCAAACGAATTTTTAATATGAAATGATAAGCTAGGACGAAACGTTGATAAAAGACAGCTTAACTCAGACATGGAGACTGGCGCACGCAACATGCATACTTCGGCAGATTATGACTTGGTGACACTGATGTTGGAATACATACACCACTGCAAATTTGCTCAGAAGGCTCAGTGCCTTGACGTAAGACAACAGTTGCATGCGTCACGGTTTTGCTTAAGGTCTTCTAGTGAGAACGAACAAAAAAAACACATCTGCGCCCCCAAACACGTTACCGCGACAGATCAGTCAAGGTGTTCCAGAATGTGCGTACCCAAACACGAATGTCTTTCGTACATTGGAACATAGAGTCAGATGATGCAAGAACGCGACTAAGTAGAACACGAGGGCGCATTTAAGCTTCCAATAAACAACAGCTGCCTGAAGGTAATTATGAAAGATAATGTTCAGCTGTTCAGCTTGTTCATCGTCTTTTCGGCAGAAAACCATTAAACTATAAATCATATTACACAAACCATCAAATGAAAAAGATCTTTCGTTACTTTGAAGTGAAGTTTTATGTTTGGTAATATGAACATTTTTAGGGAACTCCGGGAATTCGAGGTACAGTTGGACAAATGGGAGCGCGGGGTGTCAAGGGTCCACGAGGTCCCCCAGGTGAGGACGGAGCTCGTGGGGAAGACGGAGAGCCAGGTGCTATAGGAGCCCCTGGAGAACCCGGTCTTCGGGGACCGTACACAGTGCAAACAGATCCAACAGCAGTGGTAGCCGGACAAAAAGGAGAAAAGGGTCAGCCAGGTTATGCAGGTCCACATGGTCGTCCAGGAATTCCAGGTATATATGCGATTTTATTTCACATGTGTATGTGACCGTATGATGTGAAGAAATGATGGTTGGTTAAGTCAAAACGTTTTTATCTCGATTTTACAGGGCCACCGGGAGATCCGGGTGCAGTAGGTGAACCTGGACAGGCCGGTGAAGATGGACCGGTGGGATTTGAAGGACTCCGTGGTCGCGATGGTAACGACGGTCGACCTGGACGACCAGGAAGAGCTGGTAAACCTGGTCCGCGTGGTGCACCAGGACTTCAAGGGCCCGTAGGAAAACCAGGTGACACAGGCCTGCCGGGGCCAATCGGCGCTTCCGGTATCCCTGGACCACCAGGCGAACCTGGGCTCCCCGGTCTAGATGGCGTGGATGGTGCTGTGGGATCACCCGGTGCTGCTGGAGCGCAAGGTGCTCCCGGCCCTCGTGGAGCAGCTGGCGAACCTGGTGTTGACGGAGTAAAAGGACCACCTGGAGACGACGGTCCTCCCGGTCTTCGAGGTCAGGTTGGACCTAGAGGTGCCCCGGGTAACGATGGTGCTTCTGGTCCACAGGTAGTTCAACTCGGATAATCTATCAGCAACTTATTTCAACAAAACGATCAAAGTTTGATAGTATCTCGATAACCGAATGGTATGCGCACGATAAAAAAAATAATGGAGCCGGTGTAGTTTGCAAAGGGTTCTTCAGCTTGCCTTACCGTTGAGATTACGAACTCGTTAGCTCATCAGGGGGAAGTAAAAGATGATTAACATCTTCACGTTGCCTTGAAAGTAAGTCAGTAGTAAGTGATAAACTTATACGAAAACAAATTCGTAGATGCAGGCTTGAGAAGCCCACGAAACGCGAATGTTCCAGAATGTAGGTCGCCGCTGGCGGGAGACAAAGTGAACCCGTTTGAAAAAGTACTCGTGAACCAACGTCCTTTGACCAAAAACAGTCTGTGTTGAAATCACAACGGCCCTGGTATGTATGCGGGCAGTTGAACTAGACATATTCTTGTGACTTAGTCTGACTCTGGACATTCAGACTATCTATGTATTGTTACCATCCTATGTTTGTTTGTCTGCTTATCTACTGTATATCCCTTACAATTGAGTCGGATGTAAATGTAGTTTTAGTGTTCAAAATAATATGGAGCATAACATCACATTACAAAGGTACTGTATTGTCGAGATTATTATTTCAAACCAGACGGATAGAGAGAAAAGTAAGTATACATTTCTCAAGTGACATACGGATTAAATTATTGAAAATTCACCACGCCTGTCGTAATTCGTTCTGATTCGTTGAAAGATAAGTTTAAGTACCGGATTTGCTTGGGATCTTTGTCAATGACAATTAATAGGACGTAGTTATTTATTACGGTTTCGAATTCATGTAATGTTAACAGGGTAAAATGGGAGCACCTGGTCGACCAGGTCCAGTAGGACATGCCGGTGCCATGGGTGTGCCGGGACCGCAAGGCAAACTTGGACCGATGGGCAAGGAAGGACCACCGGGACTGGCTGGACCTCAAGGAGCACCGGGTGCAGTTGGTCCGGATGGTGAAATGGGCCCTCCAGGTCCGTCTGGTGAACCTGGTCCACAAGGACCACAGGGAAATATTGGTGAACGCGGGCCACAAGGACCACCAGGAGAAGTGGGAGAAAAAGGGCCAGTTGGTCCCAGTGGCCCTCAGGGATCGGCTGGACCAGATGGACCTACCGGACAACGCGGTGAACAAGGAGATGCTGGCCAAGATGGAGTACCTGGTGAACGGGGTGAGGATGGACCTCAAGGTTATCCAGGTCGCCCTGGAACGGATGGAGCACCAGGCCGACAAGGTAAACCTGGACCTATTGGACACAAGGGGTGGACTGGTCCTCCTGGGGACCCTGGACTTCCCGGAAACCCAGGACAGCCCGGCCAACCTGGACCCCGCGGGTATCCCGGTCCATCCGGACTACCGGGTGAAATTGGACCTGTCGGTGTTCCGGGTTTGTCTGGTGAAGCTGGGTTTATAGGTGAACCAGGGCCAGTAGGTCCGCCAGGTCCAATGGGCAGAGACGGACCTCAAGGTCCGCATGGTCCGATTGGCAATGAAGGTCCACCTGGACCACCTGGACCCCCAGCTGTCGGCTACGGGAAGATGATAGGCGACGAAGCCGTACTGTCACTCCAGTTCCCTAACGGAACCAAACGTTATCCTGCCAGATCTTGCAGACATTTGGCTCAATCGCAACCAAATTTGCCGGATGGTAAGTTCATATAACACTTTGTTTTCTTACCAACTGTACTTGAAGACGAACGACTGATTAACCTTGTAAGGTTTACCTTGCCTACTCCCGTGTACAGTTATCGATAAGCGAGTTCGTTGTAAGCAGGCGAATTAGTATGAAGATGAACTGGACACGCGGTAGTTGCCCGCAGTGACATAGTATGAACCATCACACATAGCAGTCGTCAATGTAATTCACATCGTTCAAGTTGGAGACAGCATCGCTGCTGATACACAGAGTATATTAGACAAGTAGTTAACCCGACTTGAAGTATACACATTACATCAAAATAACTGTCACTCAGTCTCTTATTTCTGTACTTCCATAGCTCGAATACCAGCTGATGGGGAAATGCTATTACAATAATTTACTTGTTCAAGTTCTGCTACTACGCTCATACTTACAGCATTGCTCTCAATGCTACCATGTATGATTGTAGCCTGTCCTATTTCAACAAGTAGTTCTGTAAAGTCATTCACTTCTGACGAATGTGTGTCGTCAACCAGTCAAACTAATGTGATCTTCAGGTCTGGATAATTCGATAAACATACAGTCAGAAAACTGAGACCAAATTTCTGGAGCTAAGTACTTCAAGTGTGTGTTGAGAGCCTCTCGGATAAAACGTAGGAAAGAGTGAAGAGAGCTGACACAAAGTGTAGGGGAGTGAAACGATATTGAAAAGATGAGACCGCAAAGTATTCCTTTGAAGGTAACAAATTACTGATCGGAATAGAAAGATGAAAGATGTATGCGGAGTTTTTTTTCAGAGGGTGTCCACAATAACGACACGCATGAGGAATAAACCTGCTTTTTTTGTAATTCAGTGTCACATACTCTGACTACAATTATCACCCGTGTTCCAGGTTTCTACTGGATCGATCCTAACGGAGGTATCGGCAAAGATGCAGTTGAAGTCTTCTGTCGAATCCGATCTGGTGAGACATGTTTGCAGCCAAAGACTACCTTCTATCCAACCGAATCATTCACTCCAATTGTATCAGCGGGAAGCACATGGTTTTCTCAGTTGAGAGGAATCACACAGGTTTGTTAGTTGGAAATGGATTAAACGCATTCCATTCAGTAACTCGTATGAACGATCGTAAAAAATTCTTATGACGGTTGCAATGTCGTGGACTTAAGAATCTATTCCATTTTCTATAGGTTTTTCATGTGGCAATGCGTTTGAAACCAGTTCACTTGACAGAGAGGATATCGATCCAACAAACACCATGATGATATTCTCAGAATATCCGGATGAGACAACCCTAGTTCTAAACATATTCTGAGAGAACTGGTATCGCATAGCTCGTACATTACAAGCAGCAAAACTAGAACATAAACCAAATTTATGAGTATCTAATCCCAGTACGCTCCATCCAAAGAACGAATGGATTCTTAAATGTGTTTCTGATTATATGTGGTAAGCTAGGCCAAGTTTAGATCCGGCGCACCCTTGTAATGTTTACGTTGTGAGCCAGGCTTTCACTCAATCGGCCCGGGGTTTGTGATAGATAGCGTCTATAATTATTTCATGACGATTATTGCTTGCCGTATCGAAATTTGTTCTGACCATTTTCACTTGAGCATTCTAACCGAGAAGAAAAATTTACGTGGAAGATTGGTTTGATAGGATACTTCGTAAAAATTCCACGAATGTAATTTGTCAGCTCCTGGTGGTTACGATCTATATATAACAGGTAACGAGATGTAATGCGTTTATTCTAACTACTGGATTGTTGTTATATCACAGCCTAATTATATACACTTAGGTTTCACAGTTAACTTTTCAGTTACATTTCTGTTTCGTTTCAGTTTACCTATGATATGCCAGCCGATCAGCTAAACTTCCTCAAAATGCTCACCTCGCGGGCAATACAGCAGATTACTCTACTATGCTCACAACTGGACTTGTCCGGGTCGAATGCCGTACGATTTTTCTCCGACAATGACCGGGTGTTTTCGAAGGATGGTCCATTGTTGCGTTATAACACCGTAGAACATGGCTGCCAGGTATATACAACAGTATCTCACTTGTCTTTGATAACTCCATCGCTTTGATATGACCACAAAAAGTGGTTGTACGTGCGTATTGTTTGTTTGCAGCAAAATGTACAAGCTACGAAAACTAAATGCCACCTAGGTTGATAAATCCGCTACATTGATCGAAAGCAATATGTGTTGAATACTCAACGCTTGCGTTGGTGGACTGCGCTGCTAAGTGCTTGTTAAATCTCATCAAAGTAATCTAACTGCTGGAGTGTATGGTGACTGGTGACTGGTGACTGGTGACTGAACTCAGCTGCTAGATTTTCAAACCCTTGACGGGGTTTCATGGTTCAGCTCGTAACGTAGCCTTCATATAGTGACATGTTGTTCCTGTTATTGTTTCGACTTCGACCAACACAGAATTTTCCAACAACCACTCAAAATTGACTTGAAAATTTGTTAAATCATATTTTCATTAACATAGCTGTACGTCATACCCGTGACCTATCTTGGGTGCACATAATTTCTTTTGTTAGAATATCCCGAACAAGTGATTAGATTTGATTAGAATTTTCATCGTTTATTTCATCTTTCATGGCACAGACTGTCGTTCTTTTCCACATTCACCATACTACTCAATAAAGATATTGAGTAGTATGCTATAATACTGGCTTGCCAAGGAATTATTGTTTATAAAAGATTGTGTGTCGGAGTCATCAGTCAGTCTGTTAACAAAAACGAACTAATTAGAAACAGCCTGGAAAGAAATTTTACGAATAATGTAAACAAAAGAACAGTATGCGCAAACAATGCGGATAGCAGCAAACATTACACGTACAGGCCTTCGCTGTGCATTGGATTCATAAAGACGGATGAACAAAGAAAGCCATTCTGAACTCAATTTTCTAACATTCCTGACATGTGGCTTAACACGAGGCTTCTGTCATCTGTTTACATCAGACCAAAATAAGCCATTTGACACGGGGCTACAGCCAAACAATGATTCAACAGTCAAATTCACAACACGCCAGTTGATGTACTCGGGTGCATGAGTAAACGTGAGGTGATTAAAAGTGCATGGGTACCAGTATAGAACCCTTTGTTGGTACAGAACTATGACGTCTGTACCAAGCTATCGACTGTGGGGTGCAGTCTATAGAAAAGAGACGTGAAACAGGAATGATCTTAAGCTTCTTTTCACGCGTAATCCATGTAGTATACCATTACATCCTATGCCGAATCGCTCATTGTTTAAAGTGGCTCGGGTAGTAGACCGCCGTAGGATGTTAAGAAAACCTCTATCGCTTCACTAAGCGGGATTGTAATTTGTCATCTACCAAAGTGACAAAACCCAATGATCGACACTGCTAGCTGAATGTAATTGGTCACTTGTTTGTCTGTTGCAGTCAAGACGGACTTGATACCCGTATGCTTATTGACACTTCCACGTACACCTGGTTTGTTTTACCCAGCACAGTGTACTCTAACGTGATCAACTGTATCATCAGCCACAACATCATAGAACACACTACTTGTTTGTAGACTCGTGATCCGTTAACGTATCATATGCTGTTTGATTTTCCATCATCTCTGCTGTCCTGTTGATTTGGGTTCGGTGAAAAAGTAGCAACATTATCAGTACGGCGATCAAATGATTGAAGGTTTCCGTGTGTGCTGCATAAGTTCCGTCTTTTCTAAGCCCGGTAGACTAATCCATACGCAAACAAATTTCACCTGGCGATGTTGATTCAACACGAGGGTAGAAGTGACGCTGTACTCCCATACTGTATATTCACCTGTTTGTTGTAAATCAGGCAGAAAACTTGTACTATTATCCCTAATTGTTTTTGTCAATTTTTTATCACCCCTTCTCTTATGAACGCACCAATCAATGAATGGCAGTCTTCGACAAATGTGGATGGCAAGTCAACATTTGAAATTAAATCCAGATCACAGAGACTTCCAATCCGAGATGTAATCCTACCAGTACTCAGGAGTTCCGGACGGCAAGCTTTGGGCGTCGAGCTGGGACGTGTCTGTTTCCAGTAAACTTATGCGCGAACCAGGCGCAACAGCTCCTTCTGCCGGGCAGGCGGTTTCTGTAACCCAAAACACCTCACCTGGCAGTCAGTGAACTAACTTTACCTTTGCACAAAGTCAAGATGTAACAAGTATTGTGGTTACATATACCAACTCCCATATTTGTGAAATAGTTTTGATTCTGCATATGAATTACGCCACTTGTCAATTGTGCGAACAGAATGCTGAAACACTTTTTTACGAGGCACATGAAATATCACACACCGACATTTGTCGAAATAGCTGAGTTTTTCTAATCTTAACAATTATGAAATGGACTAAGCGAAAGAATCCGAGAATTATTAGTTGCTCACAGAATGACCGTTTGAGTTGCGGACCCATAGAAACCAGCCTATGATAAGGATCATGGCTATTGTTCGTTCGGTAACTTGTGGCATCCAGAAATAGAGAAATATAGGAAGTTCAAAAACTAGTAACCTTAAACTAAACTCGGTGGAAACGGATCGCTTAGATACATTGCTCAACACTTGTCGACCTAGCGCAGAAGTTCTCCGTCGAGCAGTTGGTGCGGTGTTTGCTGAGTCCACTTCCGTAACTGTGCCATTAGTGATTAAACATTTGACCGTCCACTAACTTCCTCTCCACAGATAAGCTGACTTGCATCGACTATTTGCTCTGTTAAAGGATCTAACTGATATTAAAACCGAAAGAGCCACGGAAATCACGTTACCCGCAATTCGCAACAGTCGCTTAACCAATCACCCTGTAAATTCCATCGAAACTGAATAGATATTACTGATGAATAGTAGGGTATTTTCGTTTTTATGGAGATTCAGGTCGTGCCTAATGTGAGGTCAATGGCGCAGTGGTAACACGGTTGCCTCATGAAAGCGTGGCCGGAGTTCTAGTCCCGGCAGTGGCAAGGATATGCACTACTGACGAGCTCTAATGAGAGCGAAACTCGAGTCTAGTGCTTCTTTTCGAAAGGGGCCGACTGGAAAGTCTATGGGAATGCGACAGCTGCGATCAATTGTGGGTGATGTTCAATCTGCAAGAATAAGTATTGGCTGACGGTAACCGTTGTCCATTAGATTCAGTTAGGGAAGAATGGTCAACGTGGTAGACGATAGACAGTAGAGCGAGTAGAGAGTTTCCTTCAACAGCCTATTAAGTTTGCTATTAAAAGCATGCAGTCGATGATGGCCTGCTCATAGATGAATGCGGGATCACTTTATCTGCATGCTTCATCCTTCCCATTCACCCCCCCCCTCACCTTGTGCTAAAGGCTTCATTTCTACTCAGAGAATAATTAAAACACAGTAAGGCACTGTGTAAATCCATCAGTTCAGTAACCCGCCTCCGTTCACTCTGGTTTAGAGAACCCACACTGCAAGCATCGCATTGTTAGTTCAAACAATGACGACAAAATTAGACTGTGGACAGTTTTGTTACGAAGACCATAAAATGTCTTTTGCACACTGCTGTCTCCAGTTTTCTTCCAATCACATTGGTCACCTCTCTGTGGTTTTCTTGATGCCGACTACTAGAAAAAGAAAAACTACGTTTCACCTGCTGAAGCTGAAGTGAATCAATCGGAAGAAATGTCCGAAATACAATATTTTCCGAAGTATCCTCAACTGCATTCGTAACAGCTAACGGGCAAACAAAAGTAGTCCCAGCTGAGCTGACTAGCTCTATAGCCACAACTTTGCAGAAAATACACGAAAAATAATTCACCTTCCGACTTTCTAGGTTGCTTTGTCCATTCTCGACGCCATGAAACAACCCGAGCACTACAAATGAAATTTTGTCTGTGCTGAATTAGCCAGACTAGTCATTCAGCTGACATCAGGGGAATCTAAATTATCCAAGGGTTAACATTCAGTCTTCGGTCAACAGAAGAACATTTGGTACTGCCGATTCTTTCTTGGACACTTGATAGTGATGCGGTCTGGATGAGAGGGTTATTAGAATTACCAAGGTGTTCTCGACGCCATCAGATAACCAATAACCAACAAAACAAAACTGCTGACGTCGTCCTTGCATTTGGAAAACACCAGCGCGTCAGATCACATCAAGTCGCTGAGTGCTTCCAACTTATCAGTTCATCCGAAGTTGGTTCAAAATCGTGCGACCCAAATTAACTAACTGAGTTTAAAACGGACTGATACAAACTTATAGGCAAGAACTAGTTATGCAACGATAGTAAACGAAAAGTTATTACACGTTCAGTCTTGGACTTAGTTTCTCCCCTGCAGACGGAAGACCCTCGGTACAGCTGCTAATCTCCGTGAATTACTAATTTTTCTAAGTGGTACACTAACGAAACTCGATGAGCTGACAACATTCTGATGATGTAAACATTTTTCTCTAAGTGGGGTTCATTAAAATAGCATAACAGATTAACGGAAACAAAATTGAAAAACTGCGCGAGACAGCTCCATAACGGTCAGTTGTGTGAACACATTGTGTATTACACATAGACTCAACAGTTTCATACTCCAGTCTCATCCGAACACTCGTAAGGAACAAACCCAGACGAAATCAAACCGTAGTCACCCAGTTCTATTAAGTGTTCGTCTCCGACAGTGAAGGATATTTGCAACTGAATAAAACTTGTTGCTTTGCCTTGTGATCATCTTGACTACCAAACCGAACGGTTCTTGAAAGGTGCACTAGAAATCATGATTCTTCGACTGGTTGTTTGGTTCTTATGTAGGGAAATACGTAGTGATTTAAGGTATGAGGTGTTTTTTTATTGTCTCCATCTAACTCCCGTAGCACAATGCTCTCGCTAATTTCCAATCATTTGGTGACAAATTAACGAATAAATACAAGCTACTTCAATATTTGAAAGTAGTATATAATACAACATAAAATAAGCACTAGTTTATTTAGGTCAGTCTACGCTATCGCCAGAACGTGCACATCCCATTAAATTGTGATCACAAGTAGGCACGGGTACAACCAATTTAGTTCCTTCCACTAGGCACTTTCGATCGTTTACACGAATGGATGCACGGTGAACATGCACCGTTTTATTTTAGGTCAAGTCCTTCTGTGTCTGTTTAAGATGGATCGGTAGAGCAAGTGAAACCATCGGCGTCCAGTTTTCAAAATTCGGTAGTCACGGTTATGACTGCCATAAGCGGGCTGAATCGCTGCTTTCGGTGACCGCGTATCCGGATATGAGGCATCTGAGGAAACACAGAAGTGTAAATTTATCGATACGGCTCGAACAGGCACACGCTACTAATATGACATTTTATGCCATAATCTGCCTGTATTGTTTTCAATTGGAGGTGTACTGGTCCGTTAATCCACTCTTCCAGGTGATAAAAAAGTTTTTTATGAAGTAGTAGACAGATGAGGTGTCATACCGTTGGTCGGTGAAGTGTTCTCTCTCTCTTTCTGTCGAAGTTGTCTTCTATAACACAAATATCAGGAGCTGGACAACTGATTCACTGGCCTCGTGTATCGGGATCAATCATTTAAAATCATAAAGTTTTAAACAGAGAAGTCAGAAACAGTTTTTGCACAATGTATCTCTCGAGCACATTTCGCTGCATCTCATCAGGTACATACTGCAGTCTATGGGTTTATATAGCAAAGTTCAATGGGCATTGTGAAGCTAAACAACAAAATCAACAACCACACAAACACACGCACACTCACACACATCCATACACTTTAACTACCACTGCAGTCTAGTACTGAGGAATAAGTCTTTCTGCTAATTGCTACTGCCTCCGCGAACCGGAGAAGCCTTCGATTTTTGTTGCGTAACGTATCCGAAACGCCGTCTGTAGGTTCAGTTGGGGTCGACAAGTCAACAAGTGTCGGGCGATCGATGACACTGGTCCTTTTTATCATAACATTCTGACTTAAGTCCCACATTATGGTATCCATGAGCGTTTTGCGAACCTAAACTGGAATGTGTTGTTGACCCGATTGCGTAACTGCCGCTCCGTTCTGCCTATGTAAGTGGCCCGGCACTCACACGAGAATTCAGAAATGATGGCTAGACATTTAACCAACTCGACGTTAATTCAACTTAACAGCATTTAGTTGGAAGCACTATCTTGTGGTGTCAAATTTTGTATACCCCCCCCAAAAAAGAACAGTAGCATCGAATCACAGGCCCAGTTCGAGCTTCTGTTTGACCAACTCTCACAACTCAGTCCGGTATCAGAAGACGCCCGCAGTTGGTTTAAAGCCAGGCTAGTCGACCTCGAGCACCAATACAGAGTTACGTCCTCCAAACAGAGCACAATCCTGACTCCGAAACATATTGATGCCCTTTCTGAGCTACGAACCAATGAAAACTTGATAATCCTACAACCAGACAAAGGCTCCGGCGTTGTGGTCATGGATAAGGCTGACTATATATCACGAATGCAGCCATTATTGAAATGACACAAACACATCCCGTCAGGATAGCTCAGCAGACGATGGTGCCGAATTTGAACGACGCTTTAACAAAGTATACAAGCATTACTTAGAGGAGGCTTCATTCAACGGCAGTCAATTACAGCTAGAGGATCACATACTCCTCAACTGTATGGCTTGCCCAAACTTCACAGACTCCACTGAAGCCAATACTATTTATGTCCAATTCACCACAACACAAGTTGGCACAGTGGCTAGCCCAACTTCTTCAGCCCGTAAGGCAATCGATGGTTCGGAAAACTGTGAGAGATAGTTTTGAACCAATCGACTTTACTCAGTGGTTTCGACTCTAACAACAAACATATGGCTAATTCGTACATATCTTCTTTGTTTACAAATTTTATTGTGATGCAGATGATCGATATATTTTTAGAGCTAGATGAGACTCAATTGTGAAAAGTCAGGGCTTCGGCTGGATTCGAACCAGCGACAGAAACACCATGCCTGAACGCGGCAAGCGCTCTACCAGCTGAGCTACGAAGCCACGCCAGGAGCTCGGAAATTTCACATTTGGACTCGGTTACCCACCCGTCCCACTGTCTCATATGGAATCCACCAAATGATCCAGGGGATCGACTGCCCAGGCGGGAGGCGTCAATACAACGACCCAATTTAATTGAATTTTTGATTACTTACGTTCGGAGTTAGAACGCCTTGTGCTACTATGCACAGCAAACGTAAAGTTCTATCTCTACTACTGGCTATACACAAATCGATAACGTTGATATGGGCAGTCCCCTCGGTTCACCACTAGCCGATATTTTCGTTGCCCACCTGGAACAGAACGCAGATGTTGTCAACAATCACACTCAGTTCTACTGGCGTAACGCCGATAATATTCTGAAATTTACGGATACCAAGGAGACGGTAACCAGTATACTGTACTCAGTGAACAAGCTGAATTCTAAAATAAGCTTCACTATTGAGCACGAGCAGGATGAAACCTTGGCGTTTTTGGATATTCTCATGAAGCGCCAGAACAACGGTTCCTTACTGCGGTCCGTCTACCGGAAACACACTTGGACTGGACAGTACCTGAACTTTCACAGTTTTGTGCCGATCCAGTACAAACTGAATGTCTACTTCCGTTTACCTTACGAGGTGGATGACGTTACTACTCCCACAAAAATACCAATTGAGTTGTAGAAGACGACGGGGTCAAAAAAGTACCCTGGACAGTTCTTCATCTGATCATTACAATTAAACATGTGCAACAAAATTAAATCAACATCCAGAAAACTAGCATTACTCCGTATAATAGGGTACCAAATTCCAAACAAATAGGTTAAGCTATTCAAACAATGAGTCCATGGTGCCTTTGATGAGTGGTTTAGAGGTCTGTTCACAGCTAGGTCACAAAAGTCAACGTTGAAGTTAGTGATGTGACCGTTAACCACCGTAAATGTGGGGTTTGTACGAACTCCTTTTGAGAACAAAGAACAGGACTGCGTAGTCGATTAGCACTCGATTCAGCAGTGCACAGCTGATCTCTTATTGGTCACCAGTTGGGCACTCTTCTCTTTTGAAAATTTCAAAATTGAACAACACTCACACTTGATCGCAGCGTTCGCATTCAGATAAGCCTTTCGGCTAGCCCACTTCGAAAGGAAGCACTAGACTCGAGTTTCGCTCTTATTAGAGCTCATCAGTAGTGCATATCCTTGTCTGGATCGGAGTTTGCACTCTGACCCTCGTGCTTGTGAGACTAGCGTGTTAACCACAACGCCAGCAACCTCACAATAGGCATGACCGAATGATCAAATCCAAACGCTCAACCACAACCTTGTATGAATAGTGTTCAGCTTGCCCGATCATTTCGAAAGGAGAATGAACAGAATCACTCTGTTCTATCCAATCGATAACCCCGTGATCAGGACTTCTCAGTTAGGTTGAAGTTACTGTCTTCATTGAACCAACTGAGCATGGTTTGAATCAGTAGCTAACATCGTTAGCGTACTCCTGTTTATCACGTAGAGCCTCACGACGCACGGTTGCTAAACCATTTATCCGAGCTAATTATAATGCTACTGGAATTGACAACGTGAATACGCACTAGCTTCTTCAATTTGAGCGGTCCAGCTGGCCAGACGTAACCAATAGTCCACAAAGCTCATCAGCGACTTACTCAGATGTCACGACACAAGAAGGCGATCGCCATAGGCATTTGGTCTAACCAGTACTCAAACTGGCACAATCTGGCTGCTTCGACTGTTCAACGTCCATTCGGCCGTTTACATCTGTTCTGTCTACATCAGATAGGCAAGTCTCCAATCGAGTACAGGAATGGGTTGGGCTGTGCGTATTGCCCAACACAAACACACCCGTTCGTGGATTGAGCAGTGTACGCTGTGGTACATTGGGCCATGACACAAAATCAGCGCAGTGAGTGTCTGTTAGCACCATCGGTTAGTATGACTGTTTGGCTGCAGAGTATTCCCTACGATACGGTATACAGTGGACAGTCTGTATATGTCTCCAGAGAGACTAACATTATCAACAGAAAATCATTAATTAACACACGCAAACAAAAGAGGTTGTATCACCGCCTCAGTTCCGACTGACTTGGTGTTCTGTGTGTAAAAACGCAACACAGAATAAATACATTGACTTTTGGGCAGCATCTCCAGATTCCCTCTCTCCTGCTATCAAGCAGCTGTGATATAATCACTCAGGTAGCCACCCGGAGGCTTTTTATTATCAAAATCGTGTTAGACTGGGCATACTGTGAATCTTATTATGAACCAGTTGGTTTCTTCCTCGATCACTTACAGTTGTGATGCAATCAGGTGGCTGGTTTGCTATGAAATGAATAAGCCTATAACATTTTCACGGTCTGCGCAATTTTACGCCATTGTACTCTTTTCTCGATGGTTCATCAAAGCAGGTAACACAAAAGTTTGCTTTTCCATTCCGGATTTCGTTGCCAATTATGTGTGCGGACAACAAAGCTTCTATTACATGGTCGAAATTTTAGTATGAATTAAACGGACCAAAGAGTGTGAGTAAACACAGTTAACTTTACGGATCTCTTCATGAGAATACGCTTGCCTGCCTTACAAGAAAACAACTTCACACTTATCATGCATTGCATATGCTCGAATAGAGTAACGTTATCCTACAGCGAGTCTCGATCTTTCAGTCTAATTCAGCTAGGGTAGAATTGCTGGTTTCCGTGTACCAGAAACAAAATCTATTAAGCGATCAGCTTTGAGCCAATTACTCTGACCTGAAAGTCCACATTCTCTCACACAAATACACAATAGATGACCTTAAGTTGTCCGTGAATACAACAACGGTATCTCGTTCGTCCTTATTTTATGGATTTGGTTCTCTTTGTTAGCCTAATGAAAGGACGGAATTGTTGAGTACAGTTAATCGATCAGTTGACCCATCGATAATGATGAGAGGTGCATGTATTGCTGACAGTATACTTTAGTAATAGAGAACCACGAAAATGACGATTTAACCGTTTAGCTACGGCATTGAGATAGTTGCTTCACAACTTCGTCCACGACTATTTTGAGCTTTGTTCAGTCGGACGACAACAGTTATAGCATCCCAGTTTTACTTCATGTTCCAATCAGATGCATATCACAATTACAACCTCAATTGAATATAATTCAAAGAAGGACACTGTAAAACTGACGGAAAATGAGCCAATGCATGTTCGGACGGACAGGTCTCATTCGAGCTTGTCTAAGTTGTTATGTGCATATCAGAAGTTCAGATAGCTTACAATGTTGATAAGTTATTTCAACATTTGCAAAACCTTAAGAATAAAACTCCAAAAGCGATCAGACATCAACGTATTAGCTGACATACGCGGGGAACATTAAACGAATTGTCAACCTTGCGTCATTATGGGGTTACGTTATGGAAAAACATTGATTATCTTTGCACAACTTCCTCGAACGATGCACTATATTAAAGTATATTGACGATTGAGATGTGAAACCATTTACAGTTATTAAACGTTAGGACTTAAATTGGCGACGGATTAGGAATAATCGCGTTTCTCAGTTTTTTCCAAATAAAACCACATTCTGGGAACGACTGGAAAATCTGGGCTTGTACGGGTGATCTACACGTTTGAAGGAACAAACGCAAGGATGGTTTTAAGTAAAAAACTAGTATCCGGTACACACTGGCAAGTTTTGGGTTTAGTTAAGTGTTCTTATCGCGAGAACAGGTGAACGGAGTAAGGCCATACTGAATTGAACCTTGTGGTGACATGAGTTTTCGAGCTATAGTTATCGCATTTTGTTTTGTACCGTTATCTACCTTCTCCGATGTGAATACCACCAACGCCCAACGTCATTGAGATCCCGATTCGAGATCTTTAA
>LOND01003911.1:37895-53683 GCA_014220965.1 Paragonimus kellicotti
AACTTCAACAGATCCAACAATAGCCTTGTGAAAAGGGAAAATGTTCATTAATCTTACAGAGTTTGCCTGGTTGGACGGGCTTTCTGGGGAAGTAACAGAATGCACCCAACGAAATCTCTCCTGGGTAAACTTCTGACAACGTCATATTTGAAATTTTTGGGAAAATAAGTTGCACTTAGCTCGAAGTTGATTATCACTATAACAGATCAATTATGATCTGATTGTCTTCCTTGTGCAGTCTACATTGTTGTGGATGTGACTACCGAAATGCCGTCAAGCTGGATTCGTCACCCTGTAGGCAGTTTCAGTCTGACCTCATTCTGGTCGCTTGAAGTCTGGAAAGTGTGCTGAGATAGCTGTCCATATAGACGGTGGTTTTCTGTACAATGATACTGATGTGAGCATTACAACCAACGATCAGCATATAAACTGCAATACTCGAGGTTTTTTTGCACAGAGACCGAGTCCATCTTGTCAACTCACCTGTGAAATTGAAAATAACGGCTGACTATCGATTGTAGAAATCTTTGTCAGTCTCTGGAAGGATGGATCACTCCAAAGCTGTATGTGTCGAAATAACCAATATCGGCTGGCTAGCACATTCATTTTGCAAACTTTATATCAATGGATACCAAGTGAGCATTGGTTAGAACATTGTTTGTCCTGCTAGACGAAGTTGTTCATTGGAATATTCAACCGACAAACTTCGATTGCTTGCAACCACTTTGCGGGTTAATGGGAATCCGTTGACATTCGTCATCTTTTGCTAAACATATATTGGCCACCAGTCATTGGATTATTCCCGAATCAACATTCAGAGGTTATAATACGCCATACTAATTCGCGTTCTCCTTCGTTTCGCTGAGACGGTTGTTATTAGTCGTCTCAAGCCAGCACTATGTGAACCTCAAACTCCCATGCACCTACCACTTTTGTGCAGTGTCCTCCACCGCAATTGCTGTTCAATTTATTCAGACCTTACTCCAACAGCGTTATATATACGTAGTCCCGGTTATTGTTGTTTCGCACTGAAAAGACAATACAAACTTCTAACATCCAGCAGCGTCTGTATTCTTACTGATAAGTTCAAACATTACTCATGGCGAAATTGATCGTTATCATGGGTGACATTTCCGATTTCACGTGAATTCATAAGCTAATACACGAGAAGAGGGAGAAACAAAACACGTTCAGTGCTGGCTCACAAAAGCCGTCACTGAAACGTCGTTGATTTGTTAGACGAATTAATGTTGATGGTATATTAGTAACCGCATCACAATAAACACACGATGAACCAGAGTCATTTCTGAGTACATGGTGTGGGAATGAATTTAGGGATTTTGACTTTTACTTTGTGAATCATATGCAAATGACAATCGCATGAATCCGAATAAAAATCGAACGAAGATGGATGCATGTCCACTAGGCGTATTGTCGGAGTATTCACAGTCACCAGTGTTGCTGTGCTTAAAATAACGAAAATGTAATGAGGCCATTTAGAAATCGAAGAGCAGATGGTGTGTTCATAAAACAACGAGTAAGCCTCTTCGTTTACATAAAACTGTGGGAACACAAATTAAACAGTCCGTGCAACTGGTTTTGCTGCACCCACTAGTTATCAGGTTTTAACATGGCAGTTCCGAAATTCCTAAAAGGCCGACCATTTTGTTAAATTCTCGGGGCTTCAGAAACTGATTGAAATAAGCTACTTCGCCAACGGCGAAATGGGCCATCTCTTTGTTTGATTGTTTGTTTGTTTTGACTGTTCTGACCGTGAGTGCGTGAATTCTCCCAGTCTGCCATGTAGGGTGTCAACCAGGTTGATTGATTTCTATCGTTTAGGCGACCCATAACCACGTATGGTTGAGCCAATCTCTCGGTGTTGGTCAATGTGCCACCCTCATCAGAGCTCGTCGATTGGACTCCATCTACGAGCAGGATTATTCCAACGTCTTGGCGCCACAGCAATCCAATGTTAATCCATTTTCCTGTCGGTGCCGTAATGTAAGCAAAACGTTTGTTGGTAGATGTGGTATTAGATTGCGTTGATTAAGCTAGTGAGTGGGATGTCATGTGCTGTGTGATCAAATAGGTGTTTTTAACAGTGAATGTACTGAGGCAATCTGCATCAACTCTGAAGTAGGGAAGTTTATCGAGTGGTCACTATAGAAAGGACTGTCATTTGAATACTAACGAAAATAATGTTTTCACACATTACTGGAATCGTTGAGAGGTGTTGCAGTTCAAACTCCGACTCGTACAGCGATATGCACTACTAATGAGCTCTAATGTGAATGAAACTCGATTTTAGTGATCCCTCATGAAGTGAACCGGCTGAAACGCTTATCTGAATGTGTGGACTGCAATCGAACGTGTTTGGTGTTAAACCTGAAACAATCCTCGATTTGCCAAGTTAGTTAATATGCTATGAAGAAATAACTGTATACGTCCATGCAAACAAACAGATACAACACACTGTCACGAGTCAATGTTAGGTTGGGCAGGGTGAAACAAACATTCCTCCTCATGAAAACCCACCCTCTTCAAAACTGTTGGAGTCTTGTAAAAGCTTCCAGTCAATATATTGATGTGATATGGAAGCTCCGAGGGAAAGCTTATCGGTAAAAATGGAGACGCCACGACTGATAATGCACTCGCCAATTCCCGTTCCTGAATCACCGGTGGACAAAATGAATCTGTTTCTCTCCTTACTGACCGAAAGCAGTCTGATCCACATCGATAGCGAAAATCCACGAGCTCTGCAATATGACGTTGATGGGTCATGTAGGCATTCTCCGGACCACAAATTCGACAAATTGCCTGCCGTTTCATCTACGCCCCGACCTGTTTCCAGAAACAAACATTGGTTAGAAAATTTAGTTATTTGCTGAATTCGACCATGCTTGAAATGAGTAGCGTTGAATTTTCTTATAGCATGTAATTATTGCCTTTGTGACACTTCAATTCGATGAGAAATATAGTGCGTTGGAATTGCAGATTTGATTGAAAAATTGTCTAATCGGGACAATTCAATTCTCGTATCATAGACGGCCGTATTCCTGTTCAAAATGGTGTTTGCAAGTCACCTTGAACATGTGCAGTTAAACGAGTTTCACCGGTGAACCGCGATTTGAAATGTGAAACAAACACCGTGCTCACCGAGTAGTAGATAATGATCACTCCCCATTTCCAGAAGAGGGACCGGAGATTTTTGCATATGATCCAAGCTTGAATAATGAAACTGGCTTCGGTGCGGTTTATAGAATGAAGCCAGTGCATAGCCGGGCACACCAGTTTCCCGAGCGATCCACAATGGGCGTCAAATATTTACCAGCCTTCGGATGTAAGCGAGCTCCGACTTGAGTCAAACTGTCTTGTGAAATGTAGAAATCCGGTGTCCAGTAGTGAGATGCACTTGTCAACATATTGAACTGTGACCCTGTGCACAAGAATATAAACCCTATAGCATCAAGAATTTGAATAGTGCACTCATCATACTCAGTCTAATCCTTAACTGGGAGGTGTACTCCGATATTCACTTCAAACAACTGTAAACACAGAACGGAATAGCATGCCGTACTGTTATGCGTCCATTTCATCACACTAATAAATTCATCTGTATGAATCCGAACAGACCAGTTCGTTGAGTGTTGCTTGAATAATACTTGAAGTTGCGTCAACCATTGATTGCATATCGTTATAAAACTGAACGAAAATTGAATATCATGCCACATACTGCTAACTCACGTGAGTAGCCCAAAAATCTGTGACTTTCGAATTCTTCGAGTGCGCGCAACCAGATTACCAGGTCGTTCATTGAAATGTTTGTTGATGATCTACTGGATTGTGGATCACCCAAACGGATTCAGCGTTCGCCAACTCCAACACTGACATTTTTGGATGAATTTCCTGTTTATATCAGTCACTTGCACAGACTTCCCATCAAAGTGAGCCATGATTTGGAATTCCGGAAATTGTCTGTAAACGACACGCAAATCGAACCACAGTCCATATGGGATTTGTTCCTATATTCTGGAGGAGTTTGTCACTGTGTGAGAACATTGGTGAACGGATGAACTAGAGCATGTTTAATTGAACTTAGGTTTGTTCTATTAGTTGTGAAGTTAGTAGAAGCACGTTTGACAACCGAAGAGATTCCCATCACTCATCTGTAAATAGAGTTGAGAAGATTAAAAACAAATCAAAATGGTCGGTATCCGTAAAAATCAAAATATCATCAACATATCGTTTGTACAATAAGGTTTCGCCAATATTATCTGATAGATAACACAAGCAGTCACCCAATCGATTGTGTGAGTAACATGATTGGATCATTCGGGGCCAGAGTGAAAGAGAGCAGGACATATCCGCGTACACGGGTAGACAGGTGAACGGCACGCGCGGATGCCACACTCCTCCTCTAATTTGGCTTGGTTTCACCAACTTGGAAACGTTCCACTGGTATGCGCGTTCTGCACGATCGGCGACAACTTTCTTCATGCGAGTGTTGTTCCGGCAACGGGCTCTTCCCTAGGAGAATCGTGGTTCGGGTCGTAGTTCGAGGTTGATTGTTCCGGTGTGATGGACACGGAGCGAGGACGCACGTGGTCTTTGTGTATCGTGATGGTCCCGCCATCTGGTAGGACGATTTCAGTAGTCCGGCTGTTTTCAGCTTTGATTTGTCCGGGCTTCCAACCTTCTTCATGAGGTAATTTTACATGGACTGGATCATTTACATTTAATTAGCGATCACGTGATCTCCGATCGTACAATATTTTCGCTTTTTCCCGTCTGTCTTCAATTCTGAGACGAGCATTCGGGAAAAGTAAGTTCAGACGAGTACGTAACTTCCGGTTAAACATCAGCTGAGCTGGACTTTCCCGGTAGTTCCAGTTGGGGTCGTACGATATGCGAAAAAGAATTTTTCCAGCTTCGTTTTCATCGGTGCTGGAAGTTGTTTCTTGAGTCCACTTTTAACTGTTTGTACTGCATGTTCCGCTAGCCCGTTGGACGCTGGATGATAAGGAGGGAAGGGGAATATTGGAAATCTATTGTAAGAAGTGGTTCAGTATATGAGTATATGCTAGTGTACTCTACAGAGGATATAAGGAAAAACGAATTTCAAGGTTGGACTAGAAGAAACCAAACAGAAGTTTCACAATACAGTGCACCAACAATGCTGAAGAAAAGGAAAGGAAGAAGGCCACAGACAATCAGGTTTTGAAAGGAGAAGCGGGTGAGTTGACAAACGATGACGGTCGTCGGTCGATGCGAGAAACAGGCCTAGTATCTGTGATGCTTCCGCGCTCAACTGAATGCAACGTATCTCGTGTTGTAACAAACAGATGGTAATCAACGACACAAGCAAGGCGACCGGGGTCATTATTGTAAATTCGAAGATATACTATGCACAGCGTTTGTTCAGTAAAGTGAACATGCTAAGATCACGCGCAATATGAACAATTATGCAACACAATACCTCAAAGCAGACACAATACCCATATCACCGTAGACAACATACCGTGTTGAAGCTTGTTGCATCTCCTAATCCGCAAACTGATTCAACTTATTCCACTACTGTGAAGGGAATACAAAGATACACACGCTCGTTTTTGAATGTTTTGGTATGAAAGTCAGATTCGGATGGAGAAGTTCCGAATATAATTAAACCAGTAGATAAGTCCCAATCCATCAGTTGGAAACCTCCAAATGATTGCGTTATTCACACAACAAACGTGATAGTTTTCTTGATTATTTAATGTGGTTCCATAAGTGATTACAATTCACATCCAGTGTATGAACAAAGGTGGCCCTAAATATCCGTCTATGGTGATTTCTCTTCACATGTAATTATGCAACATATACTGTATTCTGTTGCATGCGTGTTATGAACGTGCCTCAACTAAATGTTACCGAATATGCAACATCACACAATGCAACTGGTTATTGAACATGTTCCAGTTAATAACCGGAAAAATTTAGCTTGAACTCTCTCAAGTTGCTCACTTATCCAATACATTTTTGGTATATATTGAATTCATCACACTTTTGGAGTATGCGTAATATGAGCGGACACATCTAGAATACACTGAGTTGAAGCTCAGTGAAAATATCGAATCAGGTTTTGAGTGAATCAGAGCGTATAAAATCGTCATATTATTTCAGCATTCCTGAGAACGAATACGGCATTGCGTCAATTAGTCCAATCAGTTTTGACAGAATTAAAAGTACATTCGCGTCAAGCTGGTAAAATGCAACAACTGGCGTGTTACAATCGAAATTATTTTGAGATGAACGATACATTTGTTTTCTTAAATAATAAATATAGATCAACTATTCTTAAAACACACCATTTGTCGAAAGCGCTAGTATCGTTATAGGCGTTTGTATGCAAATCGTAATTGTTTATTCCCGTACAGGTGTTCCATTTTTGTTTTGCATTCATCTCATTTCATGACGAACTTCAGCAAACAGGGTTGTAGAACCCTTTCTTTGAAAACCACACTTGTGATAACTCTTATTATTGTGTCTGTCGTATTTGGAAGCAAACATTTAGGGAACAGTTTGCCAAACATTCAACAACAACATACCTTTACGTAATTTCGGAGTATCATACCATATGAATCTTCCGCTAAGACCACATCTGCCTGCGTGTTCGTATTCCACAGTTCGTGTAAAACGGAGCACATGACAGTGATGTTTCAACCAGCAACGCGAAAGACCGTGGAAGACTGTTAGTGAAATATTTTATCAGACGTGAAATCAGGCCTGCTAAGGATGCAATAACTGTGACCTGAAATGCTAACATTCTCAGATTGACCTTGCTTGTAAACTCGTATTACCACCGCTTTGTCAAAATAACACTCATATAGAGAAATGTTCAGAATAAAGCTCATAGGCCTAAGCATTACATGCGGAAGTTGATTGAGACAGAAGTTTCCGTGGAATTAAATACACCCGTTAACTTTCGACGTCGCCTTGTCTAGAATAAACGACTACTGCCCAACCGATAGATCTACTCCTGTTGAATCATCTGCCTGGGGAGACTGAGCCAACATGTTGCATTGTGCTATGAGGTGATCATGGCATATGGGAGTGGTGGTGATGTCAGCTATTATGTTGGATTCAGCATCTGTATGAACTTCACTCGAAGCAATCCGAAGGGAAAATATTTCGGGTATTTTGGTCGTGCGCAGTTCTCCTCAGTCAGATAGGACGTCTACTGGTCTATCGGGATGGTATCTGATCTCAACAGACATCTATCAGCGGATGTTAGACCAAGATACATGTGTTTGTTCCGTGATTAATTCCGTTAGGGATGTTAGTTTTAGTAATTGGTGCATACTGAGTGAATCTAAGCACGCCAGCCGGGACGAGCGATTCATACCACTGATCGTCAGATCAGATATCTATGGGTGATGCTATCTACCTCCAGTGGTCTGTCATGCTCTGGTTGGATAACAACATTACATCCTTCTAAAGCAGGCACAATGTGCGCAATAGTGCACCTGGGCGTGTGTTCCCCTACTCCTTGAACCCAGATGATAGATGCATGTATTTGTCTCGTTCAAAATGTATTACTTCCATTGAAGGCTGATTTTTGTTGCAACGTCATTAGCCTTTTGGTGTCAGTTACGGTGTGGTGAAAACCTTTCAACAAACGGGATAGGATAATGTACTTGAGGTAAGCGTATTAGTCTTCAAAGTCGTCCTCGTGAGACTTCTGGAGACTTCATCGTTTAGAGGCTGTGGAAACATTCCCTTCTAGCGTGTTCCTCTCAATTTATTGCCAGCACACAGCTACTGTTTGGCAGATCGAACAAAAATACCGATTAGCACGGAACCGTATGCAATTATTGTGGCATCATCCTGATACTGTAGGTGCCCACATTTGCATGTAACCGGGTTGGGGCGCCGAATCGTCGGATATTCAGCAGGCGCCCATCCGTCCGGTACTCTATCTCAACGCCGTCCTCTCCAGAATCCTGAAAAGCAACTGTTATTATGGCAGCACACAACCCTGCTGACAATGTCAAAATCATCATGTCGATCCATACGATTGTACTTTCACCCTCATGCTCCATGTGCAACAAGATGATCAAATTGACAAACTTACCAAGACATCTAAACTTACCAAGCACTGTCTACGACGTCTCGCGGCTCACAGAATCGAAGGCCTTGGCGAAGCCCACGGATAGGGCATGCAGTGACTGGTTCCGTTCCCGGCATTTCCCTTGAATTCGTCAAGCAGCTAAAACCAGTTCGATCGTACTCCGACTCGCCCGGAATCAGCATTGCTCCTCAGGGACAATGGTTCCAAGACTTTCGTATTCAGCCAGTTCAGGAGAATTCTGGCAAACACCTTGCCTGCGCAGCTCAGCAGACTTATATCGCGATAGCTGTCAGGGCATTGGCTTGCTACCACTACTTCTGAACAAGGGTACCATAAGGGAATCCTTGAATTCTTGTGGCATCACCTTGTGCTCCCAAGAGGAGTGAACCAGCTGGAACAGTACACATTCCAGCGCCGGTCCGCCATTCTCCAGGATCTCACCTGGCGGTTCGTGTTCGCTTGCAGCCCTCCCGTTGCTCAGCTGACAAATCGCTTTCTGCAACTGTAGCAAATCCGGGGCGAGAGCAAGGGAAGGTTTGATGGCTTGTCGCGGCAGGCTGTTCACGGTTACCCAATCAATGGTAGCAGGACGATTTGGTAGGCTACCACAGTTTTTGCGCCAAACTCTGGCTGGGTGCACGAACAGCCGGTGTCCAGCTCTACCAATGCTTTGATGGGCTAGACGGTTGAATCGAAGATCTCCGTGAGCGAATCGTAAAATGCCTTACGTTGTCGATTATCTGCAAAGCGTTGCATCCGCCGACCCTACTTCTTCCAACAGTTGTCCTTGATTCCGCGGTCACGCTCGGCCAGTTGACGGCGGATACTCCGGAACGTGGCCCTCTTCGCTTCATTGGGTGGATCCAGTGTAGAGGCAGCAAACGCGGCATTCAGCTGATAATGAGGTTAGTTTCAGTATATTAGCATGGTACATTGCACCTTTCAAAATAGTCAGCCACACCATAAACTACTTTTCCGGACGTACAATCTGCAGTATCCAACTTCACTGATATAATAGTATGCCTCCTACACTTGACAAATGCGACAAAACTATACAACCTCATTTTTCTCATGATTCACTCGGACCACACACATGACTTGCTAACTTGGTTTTCCAATAAATGTCCAGTACAATCACGACTATCCACTGAACGGATGATTCGCTTGGGCAGTCGTGATTGACGTTGAATCATCTCATCTAACGCGAATTATCTCCAACCTCACGCAGGTGGGAACCATGATTAGATGCATCTAGTATGGTATTCGGTTGTGAACATATCATTACCACATAAATGTCTGTCGGGTGAAAGAACACTGAACAAAGTCAACAATGGTTAGGATATTCAGTAAATTATCTGCCGTCAATTTGTTCCTGATTAACAAATGATGAAGTATACTGACTTGCTTCTGCCACGCACAGCTCAATGCTCGCCACAGTAATGAGCCGATGCTGAGAACCAGGAAATTTCCGCTTCAACGAGTTTTGATAGCTTCACGGTCGCAAACGATTCAGCTCAGTGGTAAATGTTTCAACAGATTTGTGGGTTAGAACATATAAACTTATGAAAACTCGGATCACTAACAGAGTTTGAGCCAATGACAGAATCAGCTTTTGTTGCGCGGTTGATGTCATAGGCACATTATTGCCTGCAAAACAACTTGAAAATGAACTTTTATTGTTTTGTTCTGACAATTTGACTCTCAAGATGAGAATATTTGAAACGAATTGGTGGCGGATTTCTGTGCAAAGTCACGCCTCACCTGTTCCAATCAGTATTTCCTTAGTTTCCATGTTGAGGCTCAAGAACTGTAGCCAAGCAGCCCAAGTTATTCCGTACTCACAAGCTGAAGCATGCAGTAAGCAGTCTTTCAAATATGCATGTTCCACGTTCAAATCATTCGCCAAGTTCACACAACCCGCGTTCACATCCCCACGATTCACTAGAATGCTTCTTGCTGCTCCGCTTCCAAGCCCATGGAGAAACTGTGTTCCGAGAGCTGCTCCATTTTTGTTGGCCAAATCGACAAACATGGTTTGATTTCCTGTACCGAAAGTGTCGTGTGTAAGACCATAGCCAACCAAGTCGTCGTCATACTCTTTCGCCCGCCTAACAATCGCGTCTGTAAGAGGGTTGTTTGATGAGCCACGGTCAACGATTCGTATTCCTTCCTGCATGTCCTCGAATTGCCAACAGTGGTTGGTTGTTGCCTTGTAACGCACATCTACGTTGAATGACAAAGAAAACATCGAATTATTGTAGATTGAATGATACGATTCACAATTATCGAATCCATGGGCATGCACTTAGTACACCTGACTGTTTTCCTATGTCCATGCTCACGTCACAGAGCATTCTGCATCCAGTTTAATCAGATGCAGTATGTACTGGTCTATAGATAATCCACAGACGACCAGAATGTGAGTGAATTAATCGATCGCAATTCTTGTCTACCACAATCGGTTGTGCATAGCAGCGTATCTTCTGTTTCAACCCATGCTGGCTGACCAAAACTATTAAACAGGAGAACGAATGCAATGTCTTTCAGACACGGTATTAGCCAAACTAGTGTGATGCGCACATGTTGGAAATGGTGCGATTGCAATTCGATAAGACAGTATTTGATGAAACGTTTTGGCAACACTCGCTATTCAGAACAGATGGTATGGTTGCAACTAGTGGTCCTCACCATGAAGCGATTCCAGTGGATGTAGGTTGGCAGAAAGCGGCAAAACAGGAGTTTCGTTAGATGTTTCGATGTTGATTTGACTATATGAGAGAAAACAAAAGGAGGAGATGAGACGATAGATGTGCAAATGTAGTTAGGATTGGTCGAAACATAGTGATTTGATACATATAGCAGACAAGAGATTGAAACTAACTTGTAGTGGCCGTTGTTACAATCGTCGATGCAATCGTACTGACCACAATCGACACGGTTGATGGCGATTCATCTGGGATCTGTTCATCCGTGACCATCTGACTGACCATGCGTGAGGTTGGACTACTCTCAACTCGAGGCTGTTCCTGAGGTGTTGTTTCTTGGTTACGGTTGGTGTCAGTCGTCGTACCAAGCGGAAGTATGCTTGAAAATTCATCCTCTGTCGTAGCAGGTTGTTGTCGATTGGAAGACACATACTCATTCACGGATTCTTCATTGGATTGATCTAGAAGTATATTGTAGATTATTCAGATGAGTATAGTTAGGGTACGTGTGTGTTCCTTATATACCGACCGAGTAATTCAGTTGTCTCACATCACAAACATCTCATTGCCTGTATGCGAAATTTCAAATAATACATAAGTGGTCCGATATTGTTGTTTGTAGTGTTGGTGGTGTTTCTGGCTGTCGTTGCATTCCAATTCGCAAGCGAGTGCTTGATACTGGGGATTTATATCTCTTGGTCGGGCAGCTCGAAGATAATTAGGTCTCATCATAATTAATCGCCATAATTTCAGTGAGACATGTTCCTGTACCAGCAATATTAAATGACCAGGTAGTTGAACTAATGGTGTTTTGAAATTGAAAATATTACCCAGGTGGTCTGATATTGTTGTTTGTAGTGTTCACTTGGAAACACATC
This sequence comes from Paragonimus kellicotti, assembly GCA_014220965.1. Taxonomy (NCBI): domain Eukaryota; kingdom Metazoa; phylum Platyhelminthes; class Trematoda; order Plagiorchiida; family Troglotrematidae; genus Paragonimus; species Paragonimus kellicotti. The sequence goes on from LOND01003911.1 coordinate 49,592, forward strand.
TGGATTAGGAGATGCAACAAGCTTCAACACGGTATGTTGTCTACGGTGATATGGGTATTGTGTCTGCTTTGAGGTATTGTGTTGCATAATTGTTCATATTGCGCGTGATCTTAGCATGTTCAATTTACTGAACAAACGCTGTGCATAGTATATCTTCGAATTTACAATAATGACCCCGGTCGCCTTGCTTGTGTCGTTGATTACCATCTGTTTGTTACAACACGAGATACGTTGCATTCAGTTGAGCGCGGAAGCATCACAGATACTAGGCAGTCTAAAAACGTTATCATCAGATGATTGATTAAGGCGACGTGTGGAGCAATCATCATGTAAGTAAAATATACTCGGCCTCACTAGCTCAAAACGATCTTAATGTGCAACTTTACACGCAAATCTTCACACTCTGTTATGTGTGTTGATGAACCAGGTTGATTTCATGTCAACGATAAATTAAGTCATTAACCTTCCCGATAATTCTGCTTCCACTTCAAAAGCAAATGTAACGATACACTGAAAAATCTTATGTACTTAGACACTGTCTTTGATGAAATGTTTAGCACTGGGATTGAGAGAGTGGAACGGGGTCACCGTTGAACAAACTCCCCCACCAAAAACGTGTTTGAGACAGTTTAACAAAATTGATGAGGTCCAGGAAAGATTGCATTGGTATACGCCACTCAACATGTTGGTGGCTTCCACCCAAGTTCAACAACAATGTCGTGAAACCTGTCTTTCAGGTCACACGACCACGTCGGCGATGAAAGAATGATAGAGTGTGCAGATTAAATAGTTTATCTCTGTTAGCTAGCAAAGGGCCATTTCATTTCGGTGACTAACTAAAGCATTACTGTTTCTCATCATAGGAGAATGATGGACTTACGCTTGCATTTTCGTAGATGTGAAGTTTCGTCCTTTCCAGTGACAATTGGTCGGCGACCTCTTATGAGCAGCGTGCATTCCTTCTTCCGAAAAGAAGAAGTTTCGTTTTTGTTAACCCATGAAAAATGAACATGAACTTGAATGATAACAAGTAACGTCGTGAAGTACTCACTTGTGAGTTGTATTTGACTGCAACACAGAGGATGTCAATGGGTGCAGCTAATTCGACAATTGTTCAGATAATTTTTCTGGCACCGAATGCATGTGTTCAACCGTATTGGACTCAGGCATTCGCTTCCATTCCTTCTTGATTTTTAACGCAAGCAGGTAACTGGTTGGAATTTGACGAACGCAGCAGAATGAAGAATAGGTAACATAAAAATATGTGTCTCATCATTCTCAACAGAAATTTAGTACAGTATAAGCAAATACTGTAGGTTATAAAACGTGCGGGACAATTTTATAGGTGAGAAAAACGAGCTTCCAATTGGTTTATTCATTACAATGAACTAATTGGGAAAATAGACCAATCACTTTATCTGAATCTCCGAAAGGTTTGGGAAATATTCAACTGCCAACATTTGGCCAACTTACACATACAAAGATGATTATTACTGCAAGCCAGAAGATTAATGTGATTAACGTAAATCTAACATCACTTTCAGTTGTTCATAGCCTTCCCATTACAACTGATTTCAAAACCAGATCTTATTGCAAGACAGAATTGCCAGGCTCTAAGACATCTCTTGTCAGAGGGAGGTATAGAAGTAGTTGTGCTGTCGCATAGTATATTTATGTAAACACATGGTTGTGTACACCGTCAGAAACAAGTCGCTGTTGGAAGTTATGGATTATTTTGCCGGTTGTAAAACGTCGTGTGCGTGACCACTTGTCTTAGATCATCGATAAGGAAGTAGTATTTGCTTAAAAACACCTCTGCATCTTGCTGTCTTTCGAACTCATGTTAGACGACTAGTTTCTAATCAGAGGTTAAAATGTGGCAAAGCTCATTTCGACTGCGTCATGCTTGGGCCAATTATACCACGATTAATTTGGCAATGGTTGTTGAGCTAGGATTGCTTATAGATCGAATGTCCTTTTGGAATGATCGACATATTTACCATGGTGCTACCTCACTCATTTTAACGACGGCAAGCCTGGTGAACTACTACCTACGGGTAAATAGTTTCCAAGCTAGCTTAAATGGGAAAATTGTTATACTAGAAGGTATGCACAGTGCAACTTATTACTGTGGTTAGTCGTTGCCACTTCATTATTGAGTTGGTGAATATTATCTTTGACCCATAATGCACATTTGTAGAGTGTACTGCTTAAGTTTCAAATGCTCTTTATAGGCGGATTCTCACAATACTGGAAGATGGAGCACGAATTCATCACAGATCGTCAGGCAGAGCTCAATTCAGTTCCAATTAGTACTAGACGCATACGTGAACTGTAAAGGATCGTGACGGTTCACTTGAGTACCGTCCATTGTGGTACTCTGTGACCAAATATCAGTTGCTCACCTTTCAATTTTGGCTGAAAGCTGATGTGTACTTTCGACACTTTCGTGATCGTGGTACATTCCGTCAGCAAGTTCAACACCGCCATTCAAGCCTCAATGTGCGTTGCCACTGGTCAAGAAAACCCGAAATAAGTTCCCTTCAGAATAATTCCATTTATCGTTTGATCGAAAAGCATGGCATTATATGTGCTGTATTTTGTATCCCAAACCACACGAGTGCTTTCGAATGCATGCTGTCTCAACTATCTCAATATGGACTTCCCAAGGAGAAAACAGAATTGCACTGAAGTACGTTCAAAATTGTCACCCAAACTAGTTGGGATCTCCTTCAAAAAATGTACTAGGAAAAATAATACTTGACATTCTTTAGCGTTGCAGCAGTAAAATCCAACGAAACCAGTCTTGTGTTGTGCAACCGGTGTTAGTATGCGTGGTTCACCGCGGTCACGTTGACCTGAGTCATTCCTCATATTCATTGGTTTGAAGACGACGTTAGAAAATCGACCATCCTCTCGTTGTATTCCAGGTTGAACTACAGCTTGTTTGAAATAATTACCAGCCATTTCACACGCTTCCACAATTTGGATCCAACATTCACATTTTATATATTTCGTATGGGCTAATGAGCATGTGGTGGATAGAAAATCACACCACATTCATCCGAGATATAAACTCTAATGAGAATCATTCAAAATGTGGCGATTGGAGAGAGTGAAGCGAAGCGCAACTGACACTAGCTTGTTGGAATCGTGAATCCGTTGTGAGCCCAGGGCTAACAGTGGGACAATCTGGTTGCCGAAATCCACATTGGAGAGCACACCAGTAACCAGTTGTAAACACTTGTAGTGCCGTTCAAACCGAATACAACCACCAGTGATCTTAGTTTCAACGGGCAGTGATATTGTCTTGTTTATATTAACCCCGAGGATAGTGGTGTACAATAAACTTTGATAATGCCGACAGTCAACTGTTGGTTTCAACGGACTCGGTGACTGACACCATTGACGTCAAAACGAAAAGTAGTAGTTGAAATCGGGTTCTTTTGCTATATCCAAACAGGATAGTAGGAAGTGGGGAAAACACGGAGTAAATTTGCTTATCACACACACGCGCACACAGAGTCCTCATTTGTACAAACCGCTAAGACAGACGATAGATGAAATATGCAAGTCAATCTCAATCGTGGATGCAAGTTGCAGTTAAATCCAATGTAAATAAAATTGCTAGCCCGTTGCTTCCAAATACACACGGTCGTATTGTAAAGCTTTTTGGCTATACCTCACGGCACAGTGCATCGAAAGTAGGTAACCGGTCAAAAAAGCATACGTGCTCAACACACACTTTAATAACGTGATCTATTGTGATATTAGATCAGTATTTTGAAGAGAAATAAGAGGGCAGATTTCGAGGGTTGTAGTATGCTCCTCAGTCACCGAAGCGAACAACACTGATTTTATGAAACTGCGCTGCATTCAATACATAATCAATTACAGTTCATACACATGCCCAGTATTTATTAAACACAGGAAAACACGTGGTCTAACGACCGAAGTTGATCACCTTGAAATATTCATTTGAATTCCGTTTAGCACATTGGAATGCGTGCAGTCTGTGAGAATCAAATCTTCGCAAGCAGTAGGATTCACACCTGTCTTGTCCGTTCAGCTCAATTCCGCTAAGCCTGGGGA
>LOND01003912.1:0-13804 GCA_014220965.1 Paragonimus kellicotti
CATTTGATGTTCGTTCTCCGAAATGAACAGCGCCAAATGCGCTGAAATATTAATTTAACACCAGCGTCAGCTAAAACTGAAATCTGTACGAACAGTGGTTTTTCTCTCATGTGAGGACTGTTGATGACACATTAGAAAGATCCTAGGATAATTTATTAGACAACAGTCCGGCTATCTACCAAAACAATAACAATAAACAGCAACCTGCATTCTAAGATCTCCAGGAAACCCATCCTCTTTGATATACTCCAAGGACGGCAAGACTAGTTTGGGTAACTGTTCAATAGATACAAACCTCCGAAAATCGACTGATCAGTTTTGGTTCTTTTTAACCGTTCCTTTAGAATGAATTCCTTCAGGAACCTCTTCGACATGTGTCTAAACAGTGAAACTTTCCATTCACTTTAACATCTGAGATGGTTAAGGAGGAAGGACTGATCCCTTCGGACATTTTGCACTGCAAAATCGACTAGTTTTGAAGGAAAAGATATGCTAATTCCCTTTCTAATTATAACGATTCGACATGTTGCTGATAACACTAAGTATTGTTTATCTGACTGTCCAATGCTGATATCAGCTCAGCTTGGGCTCGAGAGAAGTCTTGTCACCATCCTAATTTGTGCACGGTGAGATCTTTTGATTTTCACCGGTAATTGCAACATGTACCTTTAAAGTTGACAGTGGAGTATGGAATTCTGTTTCCCTCCTAAAATATGTCATCTGCAGAAAGAAAATTTGACGAATCCTGTAGCAAAATGTCAATACTTCCCGAATTTTATCACTATTTTTGTTCTCTTCATGCATGAGAATAGCTGCACAGAAATAGCTGTATTTTAATTATAAGTTTATCCATGTGGGCACACTGTATTTGTTCAAAAAACGCAGCGTACAGAGTCCGAAGGATGCTTGTTGCAAAAAGACAACTAGATTATACAGGCAGATGTCATTCTGGAAAAAACTCAGGAAGTATTATAAACCTGTCGTGGCAATTCCATAATGCAGGGTGTAGTAGCAGTGGTCGTGTTTACAAGATGACATGATAAGTCAAACTGTTAGTTATGTTTCCGTTGAATCAAAAGGTACAGCGATGAACAAACTTGAAATCTGAGGTTTTTTTTACATTCGATGAAATGGGAGTCTACGGAGTCGAAATAGATTGTTCGCAACTTCAGGCGCTTCCTATTCTTACGAGTGAAACGTCGTAAATGGGACAATTGCTAGTTTTGTCTAACCGAGATAGATAAGAAATCTGCTGTTTGGATCTTAGTAATTTAGAAACAAAACAATCAACCTAAAACTTAAGGTAATAGACGTTGTAACACTGACCCTGGCAAGAATGACAAAGGGCGAGAAGTTCAGTTCGTTTTGAGAAAACCATATTCAGAGAAGTTCAATTTCGACAAAGTAGTACGTCTTGTAGACACAGTGGAAAGTTGTGCTCTGCAGGGCCGATGCACGCCGAAAATATTAGCTTGTTCTTCAGAAGACCATGTGTTTAGCCGCGTAACTTAACGGAAAGCCATCACTGATGACTGGGTTCATTCACTGTTCATTCGTTGGGGCACGGATGGACTGATCATGCTGAATGGCATAAAAGAGTAGATGTAAGCATCAGGAATAGGTTTTTATTTACACTTATTTTGTCGTATGTCAATGGAGCTCTCTAGCACATGTCATTTACGTCACAGAAATGTGACCACTGCGTCACAACTAATATGCGTTGGACTGGCCACCATGAAACTATGGAAAACATATCAAAAAGCATACTGTCTGGTATCCAGTCAATGTATTTTACAGCGACTGCAACTTCCTAACGATAGACTGGGTAGCTACATCCTATGTTGTAACCTGAAACTGACACATCGAACTAAAACACGAAGTCCAAAACTGATTTAAAAATATTCTTGAGTGTTGACTTACCAAATGTGACCTGATAACCATAAGTCGACTGGTCCAACAATCCAACAATGTTAGTATTTATTTAAGCCTTCCAGTTGGCTTACTTTGAAAAGAAGCACTAGGCTTCCACCCGCTGTTATTAGAGCCCATCGGTAGTACATATCCTAGCCTGGGTCAGAACATCCATTCCGGCTGTCGTGCTTGTGAAGCTAACGTATGAAACACAAAATGTGAGGTTGCTGGGAGTGATTCACCCGCAAGGTTGTTTCAAGAGTTTTTCTAAACTAACTTCTTATATTTGTTCCTTATATGTTTTGGTATATTATTAGCAAGAATAAAGTTGACAGCAACTTGCCTACCTTGTGTTTTTTGTCTGAGCAAAATAATTTCAAGTATTTAAACCCTTTTTTCAAAATAATATTCAGATTGTTTTGCAGCTGATAAACAGACGTTAGATGCTGCTACTTCAATAAAGCGAACATGATTGCTTTGCCAGGAAAATGTTAACGACGTGCATTTTCATTTTGTTATACTACAAGGAAGAAATGAATCCACGTAACGATAGATATGTGTTCAGATTTTGCAAATGTCAAGTTTTTCTATACTTAGGAGGAAAAAATCGAATTTTAATCAAAAACACCTCAAACCTTTTGAGGTATAAAAAGTAACCAGTTGTTGATATACCGTTAGACTCTCTTGAGGAATTCGACTTGCGCTTATACCAAATCAGTACTTTGGATTATTTAAACAGCTCTTTGCCCGCTTAGCTTGTATCTTCTTGTCCCATATTATTCTAGTGATATCGTCTTCAAATCCAACAGCACTTCGTCAAAAGACGGGAACCTATACTAATTCCAAAAATGTTTGATGAGTTTGATCCACAAGCCTCTTTCTGTAAATGACGTTGAAAGATACTTATGACAGATTTTGCCTGTATGATTCCGGTGCCATAAAATATCTGGCTTAATTCCTTGATCAGCGTTAGTTCGTCGAAATGCCCATATTAGTGTTTCATGTGCACGGGTGTTGGAAGTCTAAGAAAACAGATCATCAATGGAAATTTGCTCGAAAAGCGACATCATGGTCTGATCGGTTCATCCCGGGTACATACAAACATTTGCCTTCGCTAATCGTCAGGCACATTTTGACCACAGGTCACCGAAGTAAACTCGATCATTCATGCACACTCACGTTACTTTGAACTGAACGCAATTCCAGCTTTCGGTTAGGCCGGTGGCGATCAATAGTTCCAGAAATGCATTATATATACAAAAACAAATATTCAAAACTGCTGTTTGCCAGCAAAATTGCTATCTGGAACTCAGCATACAGGAAAATGCTGTCGTTAAAAACTTGCTTCTAATTCTTTTTAACTTTTCTTTCAGTAATTTTTAAATCTGTTACTGTCAACTTAATAAACCAATTACTACAAACCAGTGTTTGCACGCAAGACATCTTGTTACACGTTGGTCATTTCCTGCCTTGCTTGTTCGCTGGTTGACCGCGTTCCAACCTCACTCATCTTTTCCAATAGATATTTAACTAAAACAATGTGACAATTCTAAACTTTCTGCTGGGTATTCACTAGTTTCATGGTTACAGCATTTTAGACTGACTGACTATGTGGAGGACGGAGCTACTGAGTGTCTTCCGCTTACACACACATTTGTTCGTTTCACATCAATTCTAACGTACTATTTGTACTACCGTATTCAAAAGCTGTGTTTGTATTCTACCAAAACTCTAGATAATAAACAGAATGACGTGTTTAAAACACAAGGTTTTGCTTTGACTTAGCCTGCAGGAGGTCTATTGTTCGGTAAAGTTAGGAACGACTAGAATGCCTTATAATCTTAGTCCAGAGTAGTTCTAAACGATCTTCAAAAAATGTTTTTCCTAAAACTGATCAAAAAAAATTGATTTAGGCTGCTTTGTCGCAAGATTCCACGATGAGAATTTTTGGAGAAGTTAGTCTGTATCATTATATAATGAAAAGTTTTCGTACATGATTTGTCACTTGATGCGTACTTAGTATATTCCAGATAATGCGAGAACTAGCATTCTGATAGTTTTGACCAATGAGAAATACTGAAAATTCACGAGCTGTTTTTGGTATTTTACGCTTTACAGGATATTTCCGAATAGCTGAGTTTAAAAAGGTTCGCACTTTTGTTCGTCTAACCACTGAAAAATTCGCTGAGAATTTTACTATTTTGGATTTCTTTAAAATGTCACCAGCTCTTGTTTGACTTTTAGTTGTTCGCAGTATCCCCAGGGTAATTTTCAGAGGATCGTGTTGATCAGGAGTTAGATTCAGTCAAGTCCGTTGCATCGTTGCTGTTTTTATGCCCTGTACGCACACAGCAAAATCCTTTGCAAGTTGCTTGATTACGAAAGCAAACTTTGGAGTGAGCAGTTACTTGAATAACCTCATCAGTTAAATTTCATTCGAATAGTTGAAAGTTGGAAACTGCTAACTCCAGCGGTCATTCACTTTTGCTGTGTTTGATGGTAAGTTAGCTGACACGTCCAGGACGCAGTAAACAACCAAATACTGTGCGTCTACAAAATAAGACATCTTGCGAACGCGGTAATTCGTTTAACTAAAAAGTGAGGCTATTGAATATTGTCTGATACGTCGTACGGTTCTAAAAATTATTTTTCATTTTTAGTGGAGGATTTTTGTAGTACTCAGACGTTCTTATAAACCGGTCCGTTGTTTTCATTGCAACCAATAATTTTAGACGAGACACAATTGTGAAAAGTCAGGGCTTCGACTGAATTTGAAGCCAGCGACAGAAACACCATGCCCAAATGCGACGACCACTCCACCAGCCGAGCTATGAAGCCACGTCAGGAGGTCGGAAACTTCACATTCAGGCTTGGTTACCCAGCCGTCCCACCGTCTCATACGGAAACCACCGAATCAGCTGGTAGAGCGCTTGCCGCGTTTGAGGCATGGTGTTTCTGTCGCTGGTTCGAATCCAGCCGAAGCCCTGACTTTTCACAATTGGGTCTCATCTAAATCATAAATCTGCCAGAACTACCTATTATTTATACAAACATTTTTTTATATCATCAAATTACTGCAAAGGCGACCAAACTTATTGATGTCTTTTGATTCACAGTAAAGCGTTTCATTTGCCACGTGCAGCTTTAGTTGGCTGATCCGTACTGGGACGAAGAGTCTGTAATTAAGTTGTCAATGAGTTGAATAGAAGTTGTAAACATTGCTTAAAAGTGCGCTTTGAAAAATTTGCCAGACAACCTGGTTTTAAGTTAAGGTTAGATGTTCTAGATTTTGGACAAAGTGAATTTCAGCATTAAGTTGATAATTTTTCACCCAATGCCTCACTTTTGCATACAGTTTCTGCCAAAGATCTGAACAAACTGTAATCGCTAGTGAACCAGCTCTTACAATCAGTAGGCCTATAACTTGTGACAAAACGAAAACGCCATAAAGTTGTTTATGACTATTTCTGATGAGGGAACCTCTGGAACAAACGTTTTGTGCTTTGAAAAGTCTACTGAACTAAGGAGTAGAACCAGAAAAATATGAAAATATAAAAACAATAACATGTTTGAGAAAGTCACTATCATGTGCTCGATTCTTCCACGTTCTTAAGTGAATCTACTAGAACAAATCGAGACGAACTGTTTTTACGAGAATTTGCGCGCACTTCACTTAAGCTTGGGTTCACATGCCGTAGAATATTTCCATACACATCGAATAATCATTTCTCAATTGTTCCAAATCAGGTTTAGAACAGGACTGCCGGCTGGCCAGTAAAACGGATGTCTTCATCGATGAGAGAGTTTTAGCCTTTTGAAGTGGCTAGCACGTATTGAAGTATTGTTCTGCTAAAAGACTGTCTTATGTAATTTTTGGATTAACTGTCAGTAAAGTTCGTTCAGGCTTCGGTTTGTGTATCTGCAATTGGTTCATCGTTCAGAATAACCCTCTTCGCTCTCGTTCGTCTCAAATAACCACCGATCATCTTTCACTGATCCCTCTGACCTAGTATATCACACACCTTCGAGAGGCATGTCATCATCAGTACAATACAACAGGAACATTACAAATGTATTTGGTTTCTTTACTAAAAATTATATATCCCAAAAAGTTATCTATAAGTTGTGACGTTCGTCTTCATTTTGAACGATGGTCAATATGTCATGCGTGCGAAGACCCTTCGGTTGCATTTTTGGATATTTCATTTCATGTCATTTGAATCTGTAGGAAGGAATTCACATCACGTCTGTCCTAGGTGCAGATGACTAAGCAGCGAGGCTGCGCTCAGACGAACTCGGCAACTAACTGGTTACAGTTTGAATTCAACCACTGCGTTGAGACGACCGCGGTGGGTTGGATCTCTGCTTTCTTACGAACGATCTGTCAGGATAATCCAACATACCAAACCAGAAGTTGGCAGTTCATCTTCCTGGTTTTATAATATTTATTTCGTTAACCAATGAAGATATGGCAAGCGATGGGTTCGGAATTTTATCCTCCTTCTTTTTAACACCATGATATCCGTCCGTTGATTCCCAATGAAAGGATTGGCGCATTAGTGATGAATCCCCAGTCTGGTGTGCGTAGATTTCCTGGCTGGCATATACTTATTTATTCAGGAATGAGAAAACACCTATTCACCGGTAGGTTATAGTGATTTGCTACGGATTTTTTAAATTTAGTCCTTGAATCACTCGTCAAACATTTTGGCGATTGTACTGAAAGGCTTCGCCTAGCTGGATGAGAAAAAGAAAAACGGACGCACAGTGGCAAAATTATCCACGGAATATTCAGTGGTATTTTGAAACTTCTTTGAAATGTATATGAGTATAATCGCACAGAGTTCAATGCACCCTTTCAGTCCACTACACTGTGTGCTCAGCTTTAATTAATATGGTGCAAACTTGGCTGGTACACCGTCGTTAATAGTATTTCTCCCTTTGCGATATAAACTCAACAATAAAATAGTGAAGTAGTACGTCATTTTACTGATGTTCCTGTCATCGTATATCACAGTCTGTTTTTTGTTTAATTAACCACAGATCGTTGGAAAATGAAGGAATCTTAGATACCCACTTATTCTGTAGAGCTGACGGAGAAAGCCTTAAGAATTACTGCGGAAATGTTAGGAGATCACTGACATTTATGCGGTACTAAAATAAACTTGTTGGATACATATTTTTAATATCGTCTCGAGATCTCAGCGAATCAGCCCTTCACGTTCCTTTCCGCAATCAGAAAACAGATTACTAAAGGAATCAGTTGTGGTGCATTTTTTGAATCGTGCAATGGACACTGACCGCTCTAACCATCGAAACATCTTCTTGGTTCGTCTTCTGTTGGCACAGTGACTTTTCATCTGGCATCTCCTGGAAGTTTCCGCTGCTAGTGCATTTCAAACATGAGCTGTTGACACAGACTGACACCACATTCCATACCGTTACCGAATCGCATTGTACAATTGTGTCTTTACTCATAAGCCGGATGACGTACGTCGGCGTACAATGTTGTTTGGTTCTCCATGGCTAGCGAATCCACCCCCTACACGAATCATCCCAGATACCACTATCGGAATGTCAACGCATCTGAGAGAGACTACCATCTCAGGAGACAATGAAAAATATATGTGGAAGCTGGCAGTAAATCCAGTTTCACACATCGTGATGACGTCCCACCACCGATGAATGTATAATCCCTGGATACGCCAGTATCATCCTAGCCATCACCAAGAAGTTTCAAGTTAAGCACGTTTCCTTCACAACAGAGTCACATATTCCTTTTGGACACTCATTCACCAAACGTGGAAATAACTTTCAGAGTTGGTGCTTGTAGTGGATGTAGCTGTCTGTGAGTTCCACCAGAAAAACACAATAGTTCGGGCGAGGACACAAACCTGCAGATTCTCAGAAGCGTATAAATTTCATCCGACTTGTTGACATGACGATAATCTGCCTGACCATAATCCAGGTTAGTCAGTTCATTTACCCATTATTCAAACCATTCCAACTTCTACTACTGTTTGTTTATCACTGGTCTATTTACCAAATTATACTTTACCCGTTGTTATTCCCACCAGTACCATCCCATGCTACTCAGCGCAATTTGAGCTAAATTGTACCTGGTTAATACAGTGAACATACCCATTGTGATGTGTATAGAGCATACTTTGTCGTAAGATCCAAAGGACGATAGATATGTTGATGATCGTTGGAACTCAGTTTTTCCTTCTGTTGATGGATGAGACTTAGAAGGCCATGCACTGTGCTGTCCAAGATGACCAGCGTAAGCTGCTGTGTTGACTTCAAGGTATTCCGCGGTGCATTCGATTTTAGCCGAAAGACTGTGCAGCTATCACCTTCCGTGTGGATTTAGCGTCGAGTCGTTTAGTTTTCGAATGTTAGGGCAACTTTCCCACTTGCGGGTTGACTGAACACACTGGACTTTGAAAGCCGTTCGAGAATTTCATATAAGCTGGAAAGCATCTTCAGTTATTTTGAGGTTGATTGTTGAGGATGAATGTACAGTAAACGCTTAGAACAATACTATAGGTTTTGCGATAATTCCTGCGACCTCGTCGTCGTTAGCACATATGAACTAATTACTGTAGACGTTAAAATTGAAAGCTTTCCGTGGTTATTCGTCACTTTGGTACTGACGAGCCAATACGAAATGCCAGCATATACCAGTATTCTTCTTTTAAATGTTATGTTCGAGTGTTTTCACACATACATACTAATGACTACCAGCGCTTAACCTGAACTTTCCATGACTCATGATGAACCATCGTGTCTGTAAAACAGCGGTTGGTCGTACAAATTTGTCGCCGGGTGTAAATTAAGCTGCATGCAAAACAGGGTCAGCGGTTGGAAAGTCATTTTCACAAGACTACCTAATGTGGAGAAGATACGGCAATCTGTGCACAGTGTATCAACGATTGTAAACAAGACGTTAAACTTGGTTAAACCCTGATATAAAAGTATCCTACGGATGTGATTTTCTATTTGATCGGTCTAGCTTTTGGGAGCCTAGTGATAAATAATCACGGGTTGGTTGTGACTATTGTTTATCAATCGTGTCATCTGTGAAAATGAGATGTTCAGAAGCAGCAGATGCAAGACAAGGCCCTAAAACTCATCTAATAAACATCTGGTTTTTAAGACTGTCAGAATGGTTTGTCTTGAGAGTGTGCAAGGTCAAATAGTACGCATGATACGATGATGCGAGATTTGACATTTCTTATGGTTGCGACAGCTGGAATTCAACCAGAGCAACTTCGCTTTATTAGAAACAAGTTAGCCAACTTGCAGAGATCCAAAAAGCCCCATTATGATTCGGTTAACCAGAGCCTTCTTCCCGAAGTAACGGTCCAAAACATACAAAAGTTCGTGATTATTTGCAGAACGGTTGACCAGGATGTTATCCAGCCAGGAGGTCGATTTGCAAACAGCGCAAAGCCGCCATTGTAAAGTATAAAAAATGTTTTACCACATATACTTCATTTACTTTGTGCTGAGATTTTTGTTATGAGATAGGCGATCGCAATAGTCCAGAATAAATTCGTGTACAACTTCGTAGCCTACAACAGAGAACATTGTGCAAATCTCACGGTCTTGTAGAACCTAAGCATCAGCCGAGAACAAACAGTGAGAGAGAGCACAGGTTTGATCACAGAGTTATCCAGTGCATTGTACACAAGTGCGGCGCCGCAGTCAACTGAGACTCATGTGCACGTCTTTTTTGTTGGCTGAACCAATGACGCATGCTGGTCTGATAGCTTTACTTCAAGTGATCGCATCATGCTTATCTGAACCCAGTGGACGGCGTGCACAGCAGAGTAAATAGCCCCCACCATGTTTTGTTTGTCTGCACCTTCTCGTGCCATTTCACAGGAAAATCTCTTGCCGTGGTAGTCAGACTGTTTAGGAGAGCTGGCGCCATCCTCTGAGGCATGACACAGCATGAAGACTCTTGATCATTCCTACTGATATCCCTTAACAGATAAAGCAAGTTTCAACTGACCTGATTTTATCCTTGAATTAGTGTAACAATGACAACTGTCTCGTAATAATAGATAGGCACGCGAATGACAGTAAGTCGCAATCAACTATTTTTCCTGCAGTTATACTAACTACCAGCCAATCGGTGATGAAATTTAATAATCAGTTTCGAGCGTCTGAACTTTCGGAATGTTCTGTCTCTTTCTTCTGAATGGCTAAATTATGGGTGGTTGCTGCAGAATACAGATTGTCTATGTAGTCCTTTTGTTGCGGCTGTGATTGATGGTCACTCTCAGATTGTTTTCACATCGGTGTTATTACATCATGCAACTTAAAAAAGATAAGTTATAGAGGCGGATGACATGACAAAATCGAAACGTTCAACTTCGGAAGCGCATGTGTTCACGCCACTACGGAGTCCATCACAGATATTCATGGTCGGCGATAAATTGTTAGGTAAACTGAGCTTGTTGTACTTGTAACTGAATTAGCCATAGCCGTGGTATGCATAGTCAATAGTTACCAGGACGAGCTAACATAGTAGTCGACTAAACTTGCATTGACTAGATAATGAAGATCAATAACCTGTCGTAAAACTCCTTTTTTATTTTATGCCGAGAAATTGTGAGTGCATTTTGTTAACGCTAATGTTTACATATACACATACTACTGGGTAAACTTATCAGAAAATCATATTCCTATCAAACTTCGATATTTGAATCGCATAAATGTTGTTGGTGAGGTGAGCAAATTTATCATTAATACATTTCCCTCATACTAAATATAAGAGCGTATGCACTCCATTCACTGATGCATGACATGACAGCTTTCACGACTGATTTTAGGCGATCCGATTATAGACGATGATGGTCTACTCTGTGAGTTCTAAACGCATCGCTTCCAACGAAGCTACTAATGCCAACAGGCGCGAACGTCATGGAACCAGAGAAGCCAAAAATCACGTATCAATTGAGTAAACGCTGTTGATAAGTGCAGTAGTTTTCGAAAGAATTCTAGAGACGGCGAACTAGATGTTATATATTAACGCTATAAAACCAACACAAACGTAAACAAGGACTTGAATAACGAAAGATCTAGCGCTAATTTTCGATAAATGCACATTAATTTGTCTGTGGCTAGAGGGTTTCAAAGAAGAGACAAAGAGAGGGCATGATGGGTTTGTGACAAAACTTTTTATGCAACCGAACAAAGAATACTTATTTATTCAGGAATGAGAAAACACCTATTCACCGGTAGGTTATAGTGATTTGCTACGGATTTTTTAAATTTAGTCCTTGAATCACTCGTCAAACATTTTGGCGATTGTACTGAAAGGCTTCGCCTAGCTGGATGAGAAAAAGAAAAACGGACGCACAGTGGCAAAATTATCCACGGAATATTCAGTGGTATTTTGAAACTTCTTTGAAATGTATATGAGTATAATCGCACAGAGTTCAATGCACCCTTTCAGTCCACTACACTGTGTGCTCAGCTTTAATTAATATGGTGCAAACTTGGTTGGTACACCGTCGTTAATAGTATTTCTCCCTTTGCGATATAAACTCAACAATAAAATAGTGAAGTAGTACGTCATTTTACTGATGTTCCTGTCATCGTATATCACAGTCTGTTTTTTGTTTAATTAACACAGATCGTTGGAAAATGAAGGAATCTTAGATACCCACTTATTCTGTAGAGCTGACGGAGAAAGCCTTAAGAATTACTGCGGAAATGTTAGGAGATCACTGACATTTATGCGGTACTAAAATAAACTTGTTGGATACATATTTTTAATATCGTCTCGAGATCTCAGCGAATCAGCCCTTCACGTTCCTTTCCGCAATCAGAAAACAGATTACTAAAGGAATCAGTTGTGGTGCATTTTTTGAATCGTGCAATGGACACTGACCGCTCTAACCATCGAAACATCTTCTTGGTTCGTCTTCTGTTGGCACAGTGACTTTTCATCTGGCATCTCCTGGAAGTTTCCGCTGCTAGTGCATTTCAAACATGAGCTGTTGACACAGACTGACACCACATTCCATACCGTTACCGAATCGCATTGTACAATTGTGTCTTTACTCATAAGCCGGATGACGTACGTCGGCGTACAATGTTGTTTGGTTCTCCATGGCTAGCGAATCCACCCCCTACACGAATCATCCCAGATACCACTATCGGAATGTCAACGCATCTGAGAGAGACTAATAGATAGGCACGCGAATGATAGTAAGTCGCAATCAACTATTTTTCCTGCAGTTATACTAACTACCAGCCAACCGGTGATGAAATTTAATAATCAGTTTCGAGCGTCTGAACTTTCGGAATGTTCTGTCACTTTCTTCTGAATGGCTAAATTATGGGTGGCTTCTGCAGAATACAGATTGTCTATGTAGTCCTTTTGTCGCGGCTATGATAGATCGGTCACTCTCAGATTGTTTTCACATCGGTGTTACTACATCATGCAACTTAAAAAAGATAAGTTATAGAGGCGGATGACATGACAAAATCGAAACGTTCAACTTCGGAAGCGCATGTGTTCACGCCACTACGGAGTCCATCACAGATATTCATGGTCGGCGATAAATTGTTAGGTAAACTGAGCTTGTTGTACTTGTAACTGAATTAGCCATAGCCGTGGTATGCATAGTCAATAGTTACCAGGACGAGCTAACATAGTAGTCGACTAAACTTGCATTGACTAGATAATGAAGATCAATAACCTGTCGTAAAACTCCTTTTTTATTTTATGCCGAGAAATTGTGAGTGCATTTTGTTAACGCTAATGTTTACATATACACATACTACTGGGTAAACTTATCAGAAAATCATATTCCTATCAAACTTCGATATTTGAATCGCATAAATGTTGTTGGTGAGGTGAGCAAATTTATCATTAATACATTTCCCTCATACTAAATATAAGAGCGTATGCACTCCATTCACTGATGCATGACATGACAGCTTTCACGACTGATTTTAGGCGATCCGATTATAGACGATGATGGTCTACTCTGTGAGTTCTAAACGCATCGCTTCCAACGAAGCTACTAATGCCAACAGGCGCGAACGTCATGGAACCAGAGAAGCCAAAAATCACGTATCAATTGAGTAAACGCTGTTGATAAGTGCAGTAGTTTTCGAAAGAATTCTAGAGACGGCGAACTAGATGTTATATATTAACGCTATAAAACCAACACAAACGTAAACAAGGACTTGAATAACGAAAGATCTAGCGCTAATTTTCGATAAATGCACATTAATTTGTCTGTGGCTAGGGGTTTCAAAGAAGAGACAAAGAGAGGGCATGATGGGTTTGTGACAAAACCTGTTGTGCAACCGAACAAAGAAAGTCGTTGTAAAAATGTCCATCAGATCTGTCTGTTGAGTAAAATATCAAATAAAAGATTCAACCTAAGGAATTCTGGTTACTGGTAATGCTGAGTGGTGCGTCAATTCTCATTCCCCAGATGTCTGTTAAATTTTCCATTCTGAAATGCAGTTTACCAAAATTAGGTGGATTATAATTCTAGTCGCTTCGCTGGATCAATCTTTCTTGTGCATTTTAACCATTTTGTCATCGCATTAGTTAGTACCGTCAGGATGAAACTAAACTGTACCCCGAGCACTAATTAATGAACGATAAATCATCTTTTCTCACACAACGGAGATTTAAGTCGGTTCTTTTGCACCATTTTTAACCACTACTCGATTCGCTCAACTTTCTTTTCTAAACTTACTTTTCTAATTACGGAGGAGGCAACGATGTACGCAACACAAGTCCGCATCATATTAATTGCGTCGTTCAATAATCATTAAACGTGCAAACATGTCAAACTTTTTTGATTGGTGAAAGCTTGGTACTCATTTTCCACGACAGTAACTTCTACAAGAA
>LOND01003912.1:22200-34040 GCA_014220965.1 Paragonimus kellicotti
TTAACTGTCAACGGTTGGTAATCGTCATTGTTAAAATGCCCACACATTCGAGAAGTTTATGGTGTCCAACGAAATAACACGGTGCACATAAATCATCATACGAACAACTGCTATGAAAAATGACCGTTTGCTTCTCATCATTTGAGCACAAATCCCATTTATTCATTTAACCAAGATAGGCCGTGGACATTTGTCACGGACTGCTAACACTTCCTTTTTGTCTTGTTGACCGCTTGTTAAGAAAAACAAGGTGAGTAATGCACGAGTTCCAAATCCACCGATTCTCTCAAATTGCTGTATGACAGGCTCTTATTAAGCTGTAAAAAGTTTAAGAAAAGTGTTGGACCGGAGGAAGACTCATGAGTTGCCGTTAATCAAATGCTTTCATATATGCAAATGTCAGTGCCACATTATGTCTTGCTGACCAAAGTACCAGTTAAGGGAGATGCCACACAGGACAGAAGAATCTTGACGGAAGAGCAGAGAGTTGAAAAACTTTGGTTGTATGGATATATCACTTACGCCCGTGTCTGATAAGTTCGTCATCAGGAGGTTCGCAGAAAACTGCCTGGTATAAAATACAACAGGACTTCAATAGGTTCTTGGATCTATAGTCACATTCAGAAGAAAACGGCGCGTGTAAGATTTATTCGCAATTACCAAATCCTTGGCTGATATCCCAGCAACTTCTAACACTATTCCGCAGGTGTTGGTTCGACATTTATTAGTGTGTTACCACATAATTGTTGCTTCATTTGCTTTTGTTTCATCTCGAATAACAAGTGTTAGCTACCAGATGAACTGTGTCAACTCCTTCGCTTTCCACTGGCTTAACACTTACCCCAAGCTCTTTGTGATCAGTGAACACTTTTTGCTGCAGCAAATGTACGTAAATTTCAAGAATTCATGCTGTTATATTGCATGACTTGTGAACATTTATCCCACTCCACCCATTTAATCCGTCCAGTTGCTGTTGTCTTTCCCAATCCTGGATATATTCAAATTAAGTTTCAGTAGGAGATTCAGACTTTCAATTATCATCTAGTTTATCAAAGTGCAAAATGGAATTTTGTTGTGCCGTGTGTACAGACTTGAACAACAAAACGGACAGCGGCAGTCAACACAGATTTAACATGAAAAAGTGCACGGATGACTCTCACGTTTCACTGGCACGTCTCGTATACGCAAAAGGTTCTCCCCACTTATAGTCTATCGTATATCCCAAAACTGTGGACCGAGCAACAAAATCCAGAGTCTAGACCCAACGGCCACACCTTCCAACCGAGTCGGGTGAACGAGCGGGCAAAACGCATCGCGGAAACCACAGCCAGATTAACTGGCTGTGGGTGTGCGCACATTTTCAGTTAATTCGCTCGGCCCTGGCAACCCAGTATTTTTGCCACCACGGTCCATGGTCAATACCATCTGCTCACTCTCGTCTCTTTGACTGTTTCAGCGCTTGGAAGGCAATGCTGGACTGGGACCGAGCATGGACCAGTTAGCGCGAATGGACAAAGTAAAAATACGATATTGCCCTAACGATTGTCATCACGACAGTTTTTCATTAAACGTTAGATATTAAAAAGCTGCACTGATGGACGAAACAGATCCACAAATCTCCATAAGATTTATGAGATTTTCCGCAGAATCTGAGGCACGTTATGCTGTTTTTGGTTTATCGCGCCATATGTGTACTGTGACGTAACGTTTTACGACTATGCCACAAGACGATAAGCCTGGCTTGATGTGTCCCATTATTTTGGTTTTGTCACTGAGCCGTGTTGTTCCAAGTCCAGTCAACATATCTTATTTGACTGTTTTATCAATACATGGGTGCCGCGATGAAGTCCACGTGCTGCGTTGTTGAAATCGGCGTTGGAGAGCTCGTTCAAAAATGTTGTCCAGATTGAGGTGCTTTTGTCCTCCGGAAACCTGCTTCGTTCTAACAAACGAGGTAGTCAGAATGCGAAAACCGTTTGGTTCGGGTCTACACAAAACATTCGCATCATACTGGTTTTGCCGAATTCAGTAAGGATTAGGGAAGCATTTTTATACATGTGAACATTAGCGAACTGGATAGGGTGAGGAGTGTAATGCACTCTATACAAGTATCGTGTTTTTTCACAAACTGACTTCTTTAGGACTGTGCAGATTATGTGTGCATGCCTCTGACGGCGGATTATAACCGATACTTTCTTTTCACTGAAGGCTGCCGGACTTGTTGGTCCTGGCGTGACTAGTTCGATGTATATGCGTGCCTGTCTGATTCTGGATGTGTAGAATTACTTTGAAGCACACCGTCGTCAGCACAATTAAGTTTGCCGGACAGCAGCTTCACACGACTTGGCCTGGACGAATTGCTCATGCTGCAGCCAGATCGCATTGCTGGAACGCACCGATATCCACTTGTCGATGTCGTTTACAGGTGTTTAGGGGCCATTTATACGTTCCGTGCAATAGATATTTGGTCTTCATCCCAGATATCGCGTCTGATTAACGCGTACCTTTGACTAATGACTAAGTGCGTCGCGCATCAAAATATCTATTGTATGGTGTTCCATTACACACATGCAAAATCTTGCGTTAGCGAAGCGGTAATCTGCAGTAGTTAAAAATATTGGATTCCACACTTAAATCAGAGCTGACAGGACCCACCAAGTATACGGATCTGCCAGTCATTGACTCCAGAGAAATTCACTTTATTAACGTTACATTTCAGAACCTTCTGAGTTGAATACACCTACTGAAGCTCATTATTAGCGGGGCATGGACACCATGACCGTCATTATTGTCCCGCTATCGTTGGTAACATGTGTACAAAGTCGACACCCTGCGCAAATTGAATCAAATCGAACGGATGCATTCATTTTACTACAGCGGATTATTAATGAAAATGATCTTTATATCGTGTTAGGTGATTACTTTTGTTTAAAGAAAGTCAATGGGGGAAAGTCACAGGTGATCACTGCAGGTGTCTGGCGACAGTGTTAACACTACAAATCTTGTCTGCATAAGGTTTTCTACCACGTGGCGTACGGGGTCACCTTTGGTCTTGGATGAACAGACCCAGACTGGAGCAGCCTTTGCGACCGAGATAGTAATCCCATTCAAGTGGCGGCAAGCGATTTCAGTACTGAGTCACCGCGGAGACTTCACAAGGAAGTGGTTGTTGGTACTGAGATAAGCAAAAGTAACATTCATTCAATAAAGTGCTCTGCAATCCTAATCATGCATAAGTGATTTTTTTTCGGCAAGTGAGGGATCGATGAAGACTGGCGTCTCAAACCTCAAAGGTTGTCGATGCAAAAATGACCCAGACTGCTATAGTTGCTTTCAGGTCTTAGTGATTCGATACGCACGTCTGTCGTACCCTCAGAAAAGTCGCTACAGAACGGTGGCGTTCTTTTCATACTAATCTATGTTTAATGGCACATAATTACGAATATCTACTGTTGTGGGCAAAAAATACTAATGGCATAGGAACTATTGGTTTGGAAAATCAACGCAGGAGGTTACACTGTCTCAAGCAAAATCACTCGTTTGCACATAATACTGACCCAGGGACGCCACGGTTTTCAATGTCATTTTCATGCAGGGAAACCACCATTTCATGTGACGGTGCACTTCAACCTTCCTTCTTGTACTTTGTCTTTCAGAACTCAAATACGTGCCTCTGCCTGACTGTTGACAAGCAGTATAGTGTGACCGTTTGTCGTCACTACACAACTACTTGTTTAACAGCTTACTGAAAAAAGACAATAGTTGAAATTCAATTTGTCAATCGTTAACATTTGCCGAGAGTAACTGGTACGATTAATCTTTTCAGCTTGAGTTTGTTCGGTTTATAAAATAAACGATGCTTGTCTGTAAACAAATTGTCATTCGATGTGTGGCCTTATTGTCCAAGGAAGCTAACTGGACCTGACTTCATGAATAAAGATGTATCAACAACCGGGGTGACGTCCGAATGTAATAGCTTGGTATAAACAGTAATTATTGAGCATTCTCTGTCAAACCCCACACTACAATATTTTGCTTGCTTGACCTCCTGTGTTATCTAGACATTCGTGATATATGTATAGAAACCTTTTGAATTGCACGTAATTAAGAATGAAGTGATATACAACAGCAGAGATTCTAAAAGTTTTGCCATCAGTTATATGTAACATAAGCATTTCTAATAAACTGCTGTGATTTTCAGATGCTTGATATGGACTGTGTTCAGAAAATCGTTTTGCATGTAAACAGCCACATTTGTTAACCTAGTGTATTCCTCTAAAGTGGGACAATAGCGCCTAGTTGCATCTCGGCTGGTAAAAGTTGGTCATAGACTGGTCTGTTCAATGCTATAATACTCGAGAATACACTGAGAAGGCAAAATTCAGAACAGCAGGTGCGACCAACTGAAACAGAACAGAAAAACAGTAGGAGTTAACATGCACATAAACGCGCGCTATCTATTTACTAGCACTACTGTATATCAGCGTAGTGTGTCGGTTTCTTGTCAACCGTACATTATGATGCTAATATTCAAGGAGCAGAACTTCATTTCGGGGTTTCTTTGGAAGCAATCAATTATAAACCCCACCCAAGGGACCCTGAAAAATATTTCAATTACTTTATACTAACATTTATGCCTGTGTAATTTCTGTTGTAAACGGCGCGGAACAGTTACTGTTTGACATTGTCAGTACAATATAATCACGAAATTGATTATAAACGCTATTTCATTCAAGTATTCGATAGAGATTCTAAAAACCAAGCTGTCATCTGTATGGAGGTCACCGATAGATAACACAACTTCATTGACCTCTTGAAAAAATGAAACGGTAAACTAACACAACTCACTGACGTTTTGTAAACAACTGTGAACAAGAGGTTAACTGTTCTACAGATGACAGATGTCATGTTTTTAATGAAGAATAAACTGTTTCAAAATGTGTTAAAACTATTTTAAGTAGAAATTTTGCAATAGAAAAAGCTGGGAAAATTCCCGATTTGAGTTTCGACTTTCGACTTCCTACATCATTTATTGTTTTATAATACAAATCATCTGGTAGTGAAAGCGTAGTAGTAGAATAAGAAGCTTGTCTGTACCAGAGTTTTAGAAAATTGTTCACGATCGTCACATTTAGCGAGTGATGCTGATCTTCCCAAAATAGGTATATGGCCGCGATGCAAGAGTGCACACTGATCAGACACATCGAAAATACAATTACTTAATGACAGATGAACCTGCAGTTGTTGAGAGTGATTTGATTAGCCGAGTTGCGACGTAGTGCTTGATACGCCACTTTAGATTTATAAGGCATATGTGCTTTCAAAGTGCACTTCATTGATGAATCCCTCATGGGTCGTTTCAAAGGATGCCATCCATAGCAAACTAAAAATTTTGTCCAGAATAGTTTGAGAGCAATAGTCATCCATGTAACTGAATATTAAATAATAAGTCATCTAAACCAGTGACGGGCAAGATGGAGAAACTGAAAAAAGATCAAATTTTCAAGTTCTTGAATGAAGGTGTATCGGCCGCGTGTATGCTCGGCCGCCACTCATGACTAGAGCTTCGTAGAATAGTTCAAGAAACCATCTTCTGTCCAAAGTTTACTGCCTATTTGCTTTTACCGCTTTTCACATAGGACATTGTCTTTCGGCGTACAAAAACATGCGTATTCTCATTCAACAGTTGTACATTAGAATATGTGGTTGAAGATTAGAGTAAGTTACTAGGAATCACGATTGTCGTTCGGCTGCGGTGTTTTTTCACTACCTAACTAACCAATCATCCGATACTTCATTGGTCCCAGACGACTGACTTCAGGTCTGCTCAGTTAAGTTGACAACAGTTGGCAAAGCAATTAGGACAAAAGCCCTGATTTTTCACGCCTATGCCACTTTGATATAATAAATTCTGTTGTTATTCGAGCTACGAGCTTCAAAATTGTGTTACGTAAGTCGTTTGAACTATTTTCCAAAAAGCGTGGTTAGCTTTTGGATAAGCATCTAGTGCTAGTGATTTTGAGTGCTTATATGCTCACGTTAAATAGTTACGTTTGAAATATTTCAATAGCATACCGTTTGTTTGTGAAAAGCGTATAATCTTTTCTCACTAGCTTCACTTACAACCTCCATCAATCATTCGCTACTCCTAGTGCACTGGCCCGCACGTGTCAAAATTTTATATAGTAATTTGCCTCTAGAGCCCAATCTGTAACCCCGTGAGTTGGGATTCTTGTCAAGCGAGATCCGTGAATTACATCAAACTCAGTTACTAATATTCGGACGTAATGGTTTCGTTATGCGTGATGTAAGATTCACGAAGAATTAGGTGTGTTAGGTAAGAAGTGCGCAATAATATACCATTATGTAGAGCTGTAACAAAAACAGTGTTTAATTCTAAAACTTCCCTCAAAAGTGGGTGAGTTTGCAAGTGCATCCCAATGCGAAGGTTGTGATCAACTGTGAACAGTTCACAGTTAACATTAATCAAAACACCTTGTCACTTAGCTGTGAACGATTATGAAATAGCAGCAACAACCTCAGAAGTTGATCACACGTAAAGTTTGTTTCGAAGTGATGACACCCGATCGTTTGAATCCTTTAGTGCGTTAGTACTTTGTAAAATACACTCTCTCGTGTACCGCCTTATAGAAAAACTTGGGCGGACTAGTTTGCAGTGCTCAGCCATCACAAATCCAATAGACACGTTCTGGTAGACTACGCTACATTGTTTGAGTTTGTGGACATGCACTGGCACACTTATCCCTCAAACGAAGTGAGTTAAACGGTTCGTTATGACTACTAACCGCTGATGATTGTCGACATTTTGTAGGTCAGCATTTCTTACTAATCTATAAATGCGTGGTTAAGTCGTGTGAAATATTAAACTCAGTTTCATCAATGTCCGTGTGCTGACAGATAAACGTCAAAGCAATTAACTTGTGTGAAGGACCGACTAATAAGTCGTCAGTTTACATCAGGAAGTTGGGTGAATAACATAGACTTCGAGTGATACAGGATGATGGTGTTTCAGCCATCGCGCTCGCTACCAGATGGTGAATCGAATGAAATAAGTGACCCGTTCCATAACACAGCGTCTATTGTTAGAGCTAACATACTAATACTTCATGGAAAATCCTTCCACCTATGCGACTGCTGATGTTTTCGAATTCGGCTGGACGAAGGAATGTGAATAGTGGGGACTGGCGGGAGATGTTGACGGAATGAAGAGCCGAAATGTTGCAATGAACACGTGAACGGTGTTAAGTGAGGCATCCACTGTGATAGCGAAAAAATGAATTGTTATTTGGTTGTTGGACCTCTGCAAAACTGCGGTGGGTCTAACGGGTTTACGATTTGTTTATCGGATTCGTGCAGGGTAACTGCTGTGGACTACCTTGTCTATTTAGTTTGTTCCCAAGTGTGTGCGTATGCTAACCCATGACTGGCTACTTACTGCGATAAATTGTATGAAATCTGTTGTCTCTTTGTTGACATGATCACCGTTTGTATCCTTCTTGCCCATCATCCGGGAGACTTGTATTTTCCAGTGAATAACAGGGACATTATAATTTAATGATCTTCGTTCCGTTTACTACTCGGATAGAGATACTAGCTAACTAGCGAATAGAAAAACTTGTGAACAATTTATCGTCACTAAAATGATTGTAGTAAGTATAAGATTTTGTATGTCCAATTTATCGCATACACATCGGGCTAAAGAGTGTTTATGAAGTTTTATTATCGTTTTTCACGTGCTATTCACAGAGATGTTCAGTTTTACTTATGTGAAGCAAACGCAAAGTGGTTTTGGAATACTCATACACTGAACAGACGAACAAAGAGCTCCTCCGTTACTCCACTTTAGTTTTCCTCTTCTCAGTTCAATAATTTCAATCCGAACTACGACTTTATCGCTGGACTGTATTAGGGAGGCATCAACTAGTTGAGAGTTCACAACAGTTTAGTAGCACGGTTTCCACAAGAAATTGTTCACACCGCCCCGTACTCAGTGTCACACTATAATCTTATTTGAGAAAGGTTGCGTTTCCATAATTTGGACCTATGTGGCGCACACGTCGTACATTCATATTTTATGCATCTCTCGTTTTACATATGATCCGGTGTGAATTCCTGAAAGTGTAGTATAACTTCATGAAACGTCAATACGATGTGACTGGTATTTTCTGCTACTTCCCTGTTTGTAGCGCAGCGTTTTTATGGTTCATATCGCTGAACAGTTGCTAGATTTATAGTGAGTTTTCATTTAATAATGAGCAGTTACCTTGTAGTTTATAATATTAAACGGAAAGTCGTCATAAAGAAATTGGTATTATAGGTTATAATAAAACATCTGCTTATCAGCCGGAAACAACTAAATTTGTTCAGTGGTCAGCTTGTAAAATTCGTATTCCGACACAGAAATCCGTCAACCGAAATGAACTGATACTGCGGCAGATGTTCACATATTTACTTTAATGAGATTTTAATCCAAGTACTGCTGCTAGTGTACAAATTAATCATGACGCAGTTGGTCAAGGTTTGACTGTTTAACAAGAGAAATATTTTTGAAACTAAAATCTGAGATTGGTATGTGATGAAAGACGTACAAATCAGGACCAAAACCGTAAGTACCGAATAGAAAGGTTGCACAGCCGATACAACTTTTAAGCCATCTCAATCTTTTTGGTACGTTTACTAGCCGTGAAAAACAGCCCGGCCACATGCTAGACCTAATTGTAGGAACTACACGTAATCGAGAAAGATTGAGTTGTGGCAGACGAAGTATCAACATCAAATTTTGTCAGTTTGATTTCAATCATGAATGTTTTAGCATTTGATCAGCTTATTGTTCATATCTCTTTATTCCGGCCCACGATCCCTTCTAAAGATGAACATATACCTAGTGTACTTTCCAAGGAATCACATGACCAGCTAAATGTGTTACTTTAAACATGTAGTCAATAGTATTCCTGGTTAAATCTATCGATTTCGTAAGCAGTAAACAATCGGTCGTCAAACGTTTCAGAGTTTCACCGCATGTTCCTCACACTTGGTCATCATTAATATGTGCTGGTGTTATTATCTGCGAAGATAGTATTGTAAGGCAATAAGGCAGCTGTGAACATTAAGGATAGTCTAAGATGGTTAAATTAAACTCAGCCAATTGTTTTCATATACCTTGAAGCTGGTTGAGTAATACATTTGTTATTGATCCGAAAAGTTTGTTTGCCAGGAGCAGGTAACAACCTCTCGTCTTATGTGAGGCCTGAATGTTGTCCAACTCTGTTGTTGCTGCCCGCACATTGGATAAAATCCAATGTTTTGCGCCCTTGATTGGCAAGGGTAAACGAAGTGTTGCGATCTCGCGACATTTCTTCATTAATGAATAGAATGAACCGCGGGAACTCGGTACTAGAATTTGAGTGCTACATAACAAAGTAACCATTAACTGCTCAAGAGATATCAACAGTACACACTAAACATCATGTTGCACTTATTCTTAGGTAATAGAATGTGTTCAAACTTTGATTATTATTCATTAGACACTGTTCTCAGTTGGACCATTCGAGAAAGCTTGCTTCGATAGTTTGGCGTTCTTGTATGATTTATATACAGTAAAGTTGAAGAAAGAAAATAGCTTCGAAGTTTAGTTTTGAGAGCATATACATTTAACGTGCAGTTAGAATTGAAACAGGCGGATAATTTTGTTTCCATTTTCCATACGCTGGGTTAAAGGTATTATGGAATAAAGCCTTGAATATAAGACATTTCGGTTTTATTGATCACTGGATACCACTTTTTTAAGAATTGATGTTATTCACTATTTTTCTTCTCATCAGCAGCTATTCAATGATGAGGAGGGTTGTAGTCCCATATTTTTAGAGTTGAATTAGCATTAGTAAATAAAAATCAGTATGTTTTATCATACCACGTATGCAGGGGTTATGATATTATATGAATCTGTCGTCACATCTTTACCCAATAAATAAGTCATAAAAATATATGGTAGCGGCGTTTCACATACATCACTTACTACTGAACAAACATGTCATTATTGACAATGTGTTCAGGCAAAAGTTAAACCGGGTTGGTGTAGGAAAAAAGAAACAAAACCGAATCGAGCACTTCCTAGAATGGTAAATGGTAATCCTCATCTCAGGTCACCTGGCGGTAATTACAAAAATGTAACCATCTGACTTGAAGAGAATTTGCTACACATAACACTTACAAAGAAAGACGGTCTTTCCTCGTACAATACAGTGCAAAAAGTGTCACTAAATTCTTTGCAGGCCTCCTTAAAAGCGTCTACATTTTGGTCTAGAAAAACACCATCTGACTGCAAGCCGCACAAAATTAAACAAAATCGATGACCATCTAAGTTTGTTACAGTGTAGTATGTTGCTCTCATTTAAAGGCAAATTTGCCCGAATTACATCAGAAACCGCATCTTTGAGTCTGTTATGATGCACATTTGTCCCAGTGTTGCTTGCAGCACAATGTTTTGAAACGGGCACACATCAATAGTGTTTAATCAATGACATTTGAGGAGCAATCTGGTTAACAATTTCTCCCAATCATCAACCAGTCTTTGTTCCATTTAATCTCAGACAGAGTTCCTAACAACACAGAAGAATAATTAATTTATGTGCGATTGTACCTGAGAGAAAACGTCGGACGAAAGATCAGACTTGCGACAAACATCCCACTGTTCAACGTTATGAAAATGTCACAACGAAATACGCATAGCCACATTTTTAAACTGTGTTCCGAGTGAATAACACGTACCGCTAAGTATGAACTCTAGGACATGTGTATGGTTTGTTTTATTTGGGTACGCTAAGGTGTATTTTCACAACTGATGAACTCATAGGAATGCTACATGCTTCCCCGAAGCTCCGCAGTTGCAGTAAGAGTACATATCAACATAATATTATATGTGCTACAATTTTTGATAGCGGATCAGCCTTCATTGCAAAACCCATATACAGTCCCGGGGGTCGTTGAGATTTAAGATCACAAGCGCTGTTGTGTAAAACTTCCACATTAAACGGGAGTTAAAACGGATAGGAATTAGTTATGTTGTGTCCTGTAAAGAAACTTGGCAAATTCAGAGCAATCGAAAAATCTTTACGGCAAACAGTTCGAGTATCCAGCGCTTCCAGCTGAGAACCACCCTTGAAGGTTTCTAACAGGTCCACAGGGCTGTGATGTTAACAGTTTTTGGTCTTGCTCTTCTTTTTAATTTTTTCTTCAATCTTCGCGATCACCCGAATATAATTCTTCAATAATATTGCAAGTTTTGCGGATAAGATGACCGAAGATTCATTGTTAAAATGAGATTGTTCACTTATGTGATGTTCACGGAATTTTGCTGCGGATTTTCTTTATCTCGTTTGTTGTTTTCGTGAACGTGGATCAATATACATCTTGCGACCAAATTACGGTTTCAGCTTGTGCTTTGACTTGTGTAAGGTCAGTTCAGCGCGGTCATCGTCATACATTGTTATACGGTTTATTTGCCTATCAAAGTAATTAGTATCCAGCATTAGTTTATTGTGAATGCTTTGATTATGACCTAGTAAAGGATGGTCAAGTCCAAAGTAAAATAAACAAGACGTACATGTTTGAAGTTTGTACCTCGTGTTTCTCAAGTGTTTCTAGCAGTTGTAACATAACCGTGCTTGTCAAGAGCTTAACAAAATTGTTACTAGCTGGAAACTACGTTGGCAAAACTCATGCAGAAGGTGTCATGAATTGATAGAATTGTATCAGAACACAGCCTGTACTATCTCATTTCCCAGTACGCCTGAGTCATCATCATCATCATCATCATCATC
>LOND01003912.1:34618-46955 GCA_014220965.1 Paragonimus kellicotti
TTGTGAGTGCCGCAGACAGTCCTCCATTATTTCGTCTACGACAAAGTTGGACAAAAATGGTGAAACAAGACAGCTTTGAGGTACGCCGCTCCTGGTGCCGAAACTGTCAGACAGTTCGCCGTAAACCCTAACCTCAGCTGAAGCATGGGAATGCAGCGCCGACAGTATGTTCACATACTTATCGGTACACCCCTACGTTTAAGCGACTCTAAAAGTGTGGATCGGTCCACCGAATCAAACGCACCTTTATAGTCGAGGAATACGGCGATTGTTGGCCGGCGGTACACATGACGCTGCTCCAGAATTTGACGAAGGGTAAAAATGTGATCTATACAACCCCGCCCAGGGCGAAACCCAGCCTGTTCTTCCCTAATGTTTACTTCCCGAACTGCAGTGAGTCGACGAAGTATAATTGATGCTAGAACCCTTGAAATGACTGGGGTCAAACTAATCCCTCTATGGTTTTCGCAAGAGCCCCGGGCTCCTTTCTTAAATATGGGAACTATTATCGAGTGACCCCAGCACGGAGGGATGGTCTCCGTCGTCCAGAGGCAGCTTTCTAAGCTGGTTTGGTAATTATGCCTTACCGATGGTAAAGCCAGTTTCTCAACAGCTAACCGTTGCTGTCGGTGGGGTCGTTGCCCAGCAAAAGTAAGAACAAAACGGCAACGTACCAACGCATGATCTGAATCCAAGCATGTGCTCCAATAAGAACGACAGTCTTGAATGGAACCCCGCCACCTATAACTAACGGCTATGTGGTCTATCTGAGACCAGGCCTGATTCGGAGAAGGCGGGCGCCAAGTATAGCATTGACGTGCACGATGCCTAAAACCAGTACTGGCTAAAAATAGATTATGCTCAGCGCACAGCTGCAACAATCGCCCACCATTATCTGATCGATGTGATGCTATCCCAAACCTACCACCTAAACGAGATTCGGCTTCACCAAGGCGACCGACCTGGGTATTGAGTTGAGATAAGTGTAATCAATAACTTTTGGAAATTTCAACAAATACGCTGTAGTATATGGTAATAATTTGGTCCCTGGTGCCGTCCGAAACCTTCGAGGTTGCACCCAATTAAATGAAGATATCAACGGAATGAAACGGCCTAATAACCTGTCTGAAAGAGAAGGGCGTTGATATATCAGGCCAACAATCAGTACGTCTCGGGGAGCTTCAGATCTTCAAACGTATGTTCGGAGCACACGTTTTGACCCGGGTTACGTAGCAGATACCGTGTTGGAGGCTCTGGTCTATCTACTGGATGCTGATAATCAGTGCGACCAGTTTTTTTGACACCAAATTTAACAGTGAACACAGTGGCGAAAACGCCATATATTCTGCACTTTCTAGCTGAGTGTCGTAATGTATAACGGATAGGAAAAGTCACTGTCAATGGAGAATATACATTCAGAGATTGTCGGTATCAATCCCACGAAAATCCGATAATCAGGTGAGTATTCAGCTTCTAGTTAGAGTGAACTTTTAATCTCTGCTAAAAGTCAGCTTTCGGTTGCTCATAATGGGGCATAAAGATTAGCACCTATTTGGTCAACAACGAGGAACCGCCCTTTTTCAACAGAATAGTGTAGTAATGCAAATCTGAAACCTCACATATATATGACTACTTTTACACAGAAACTTCAGCTTTGGAACGACCTATATGCAACCCGGCCGGTAATTATTTTTGCTAGCGACTAGAGATCGTTACACATAAAAGTGCTGGCGTCTGATGCCTAACAGTGAAGGTGAAGCAAGTCCATGGTGGTGCCTGTCGTGTTGTCCATGAACAACTTAGTTAACAGCATACCCATACGGTGTTTGAACATTCTTAAACAGACTGAGAACCGTACATCTTATCGACTCACATCGGAAAACTATCATTTTGCGTGATTTCATTGTTCAGTGGCATGCACTTTTGAAACGACTGTGATCAAAATGCTTATAGGAAACGTTTGCGGGATATATTTACGTAGTCAGACTATCAACGCGCAGCGGTGCAAAATAAGTGATCTTTATATCCGCATATTAGTGAAACTAGTTCAAAAGTGAAACTTTCTTACAGTTCTCTCGCGAATGGCTACATGTTTCTGCATTTTGGTCCAAAGCCCGTCTTTCAATCATCAACTCGATATAGTGAGCAAAGCACGACCAGATTACAGTCTTGGCTTGAAACCTGCATTACGATCGTATCCTGCGGAAATTTTGTCTGTCAATCAGAAGTCTGAGAATATTTTCTGTAAACTCTTAACATCGTTTCAACTCTGGCTGAAAAACCATTCACATGAGTATAATAATTAACCCAGAACGAGTTTTCAGACCAAACTAGCTGTGTATAAGCCTATAGACCTAAAGATAGTACGTCATAAACCAAATGTCAACAGATAAAGATCATATCCATTCACCTCTATGATCCTAATTGAGCGAGTGCAGGAAAGGTAAGCTTGATGCTGATACTAAGTTACACGTAGGCCTTATTAGTTCCAACATAAGACATTTTATGCGTACTAACACGCTAGCAAGTTAGTTTTCCATTTGTCGCAAGCTCATTGGAGCTCAAAGATCAGGGCTGACGTTAAGATTACTAGATCAAACTGTGTAGAAACTCGGTTTGCCTCAAACTCGTCGATGGTATTTTAATTTTTGTGGGATGAATTCTTGTCTGCTGGTAAAGATTTGCCGGACGTACGCGTCTTGTTTTGTGATTGTTACCATTCACCAGTTACGCGTAACAGGTGAACTCCAATCACACCTAGAAACTCTAGGCAGAGTAAGTTTCTGAAGAGCTCCAGTTAATGTTCCTAACATCAACACTAATCTACTGGTTTCAATGAGTCTCCGATAAACGGCACATCTAATACAGAAATGAGTTAGTATCTACAGCATTCAACATCTGCCTTTCCTACATTAAGAGTTATGGTCGAAGCTCACCATCTACACATACCTGGTGAGTGGCTCCAACCACAAAACCGATCGTGTACTTTCGACGATTTTTGACCATAAAGCAAGCGATACTTACCCTGAAAGGCAGAAGACATTTTAATTTGTCCTCTCGATTCGTGGTAGGTAAACAACACATTCTAATTAATGCACTTAAAATTCCTGTTGTATGCGAGAAGTTAGTCTTAATATTATTGCGTTTGTTATGACATGTATGGATTTACTAATCCTTCAGGAACAGCGTTCTAATGAGGTATAATAGACATTGGAAGCAAAATGGTTTATTTCCACCACTCCTAGTGATATTCAGCCATCAAATAATAACCCAAGTCACTTTCATTTTATTATAATACATAGTAAGGAATACTGATTAGTTTAATAACGTATTGGTTTACCCTGTCTGCATACTCCACATAAATCATTATATTGGTATCATACTACCAGATTTGTTGACTGGGCATTTGATCCGTTGGACGGTAAGCTAATCATCATCGTGATTTCTCTGCCGGACAAGCGCATGTTTCCTCAGCTGTTCGGAAATATGATTGATAAGTGGGCGCAGATCTTCTTCGTACCTCATAGTATCAGTTTTCCACACTTCAAGTATGGGATATAACGCACTCGTGTTGTCGTACCAGACGACCAGATCGAGAACAATAGAGTGTAAATTCAATATTTTTTTATTGTCTTGAGTCCATATCTATGACCATTACGGGAGAGCATTGTATTATCCCAGTTTAATTAATTCCATGAGACGCCGCCAAGCGTCCTTCCTACAATCTGATGAGCCAACGCCTGAGGTCGAAACACCCGCGAATCGGATACCGGTTAATGGAATCTACCGGTTTTTCAGTGTCTTCTGCAACATTTGTAGGGACTATTAAGTCGTAATGGTTAAGTCACCCAGTGTTCAACATTGCGCTGACCACGCGCAATATATATCCTGCCAATTATTTTCAGTGTTATTATGCTTGCGGCACTTTAATTCATACTTATTTTCTAAAGCTCTATTAGCCGGATAAAGGTACGTTGTGTTTCTGTTGACGTCAGCTTTATCGCTCGTGCAGATGTGCTAGAGTGGGTATTATAGTGATTATCTGACAAGGATTCTTTTTTTTGACCGTGGCCTGTTTGTAGAGAGCTGCTATACACAGACTTACAGTATGAGAGAGAAGTGCGCAGTGTGAGTGAGAGATGCCCTCTCTGGTAGTACAATATGTGATATCTGAGGACACTGGCAAATCGGTCTGTGCGTACCAGTTGAGCCGCCTGTGTTATACTACAAGCTATTGACTTGGCTCCACGCGCACTGTGAGCCATGTATCTGCTAGAAGTTGCATGTTCGTTAGGTCATCAGCAGCTTTGGTAATCCAGCAACTCGTAAATATGTTGTGACGGTATAGTGGCAACCACCGTATTTCATAATGCCACTGTCAGAGGATTCTGTGTCTGGTCCATTGCTCACATTGTTCACTATCTGTGGAAGTGGCACAAACGATGTGGCTCCGCGATAGTCTGGATATCACACCACAACCTTAATCCAGTAATGCTGAAGAGTGCTCGGTTATAAATGTGTTCAGCTTTGTCACTTTACTTAACGTGATCTCACTGCTTTTTTCAAGAAGTCTTTTGCGTCCTGTTTTATACCGAATATTTATAGAATTATTATTCTGTCATACATCCTATCCGGCTACGAAATGTTAACCTGTTAAAGTAACCCTGACAGAAAACGTCCGTCATAATGAACGGATTCGAGTATACTTCTCCCTGAACCACGGAGGATGAAACTAGGGTGAATAGTGAATGGGCAGACTGTGCATTTATTATAGTACGGTCTTCTACAAAGACATTCAGCAACGCGTAGTCACCAACTAACGATCCTAACTACAAACATGAGACTGGATAACAATGAAACGGAAGTTTTAAACAAAGGAACACGCTGAATAGATAATCAACCTCAACAACTTCTGCCGTCAGATCATTTGGGGAGAAAATAATTGTAAATTTCTGCCGAGTCGGTAAAAAATGAATTACGAAAACAAACTGATTTATCCGCACTTGAAGAGTCTGTGGATTCCGGCCAAAATCGAGGAAGCTTATGTCAGAAATACTACACGTGAAAATGAGAGGGCGATAGCAGAACATCAGTCCGGAAGATCGAATTCGAATCAAGAAATTTACAGCTGCCCGATAGAATGCGTATAGTCAAGAATCCCGACAAATTCTACAGGGTCTCTTCCAAAGAGCCACAAAATTAAAAAGTGGGTGAAGTATACCACAATAAATGTGTTGCAAACACCAATCAAGCGAAGTGCAATAAGTGGCAATTAGTAATTCATCAGCTAATTAATACACCAGAAAGTTTGGGTCGTTTTTAAGATACCTGCCAAAAACATGAAAGGGCTCAATATTCACAAATATATAACTATTTGGGTTAGTTTTAAATCGTCGTTCTACTTGTGAATTCGAAAGGATGGTGAAGTCTTTGTTTTGTGTAATCACGGGCAGACTTTCAGATAGCTGCACTGAAAGTCTCATGTGAACCATCCACGTTTCGATGAACAGACAAACCTCGTAAAAAACAGATTAATCTTTTTTAATTACAGCAGTGATGAATATCTCCGTTTCCATTGTATGAACGGGTTTTGTGGAGTTACTTCCAATGTGTTGAGCGGAGAAAATGTTTGGAAACAAATGAAGTTTGGTTGAGAAAAACAACAGTAGACAATTGGCTGCGTAAAAACATACATATTGTTGATGTTACCTGTTAATTTAATATAGATACTCAACAAAGATCTTGGCAACTGGAAAAGTCAATCAATTAATACGGTTAAAACTGTGAGACTGAAAACTTGGTGTCTATAAAGGGTGAATAGCTGTTGTTTACGAAGCAAATTTCAGAACAATTAGACTACACTCTAGCATTTTGCTGAAAGCTTGTTGTTCATAGAATTTGGAAATATGTCCGAAAGCCTATAAGTTGTGTGTCGAGAATTCAGTGGCCAGAGCTTTTCTGTATAACTACCAAAGGAGGTATAACATACATGAAGAGATATTTAAGATGACAACCTATCTGTTGTATTTAAAAGCAGGCGGCGTAGCCCCAGTGATCTGAATATGCAGACCAGCTTTGTTGAGATTAGGCGCGACCGATATGGTAGGAGGAGTTCAAGTATGTCCGAGTGAAAGTTTTAACCGCTGTTATTTCAGTACATTCAGCATGAATCGAATTTTTAAATGCGGCACACGTAAAACTGAATAACCTATGATCTTTGAACGTTAATGCACAGATGCTTACGGGTTGTGCTTACTTCGTACAATTTATAACGATCGAATGTCTTAGTAAGTTTGTGATGCTTTTACCATTTGGCTCCTGGTCACACGCTTCTGGAGCACGCTATGTATGCTTTGTCCTTCCAGTCTGCCATTACTAACCGTACTTGCAAAGTTACTTTTTGCATTGAATCTACACGTCTCATTTTTGTTAGTTATTTGAGATGATTTTCCGAGCATAATCGCAGTTGGGCTACTGAGGCACCCTTAACACTCATGATCCACTTTATGGAAACGAAACTGAGAAAAAAGGGGAGTAAATGCCGTTCTGGCTAGGACAGTGGGTTTCAGAGGACTATCGTGTATAGTGTCTGGAAGAAGCGATCAGATCATTTTTCGCAAAAGGCAACATATTGCAATACAGAACTGAAATGGAACATCAAGATGAGCTCGGTAATAGTGATTTTCAGTAAAAAATTACTACTTATGATCAGAACTTACTAAACAGTGTTGTGATACAATCTGTCAGTCCTAGTAGTGCATAAATGTAATGCTTATCTCTCTCTGATGAGTTAGAATGATTTACTGAGTACTGCACAACTAATAATGGCATTGATTCTGACGGTTATTTTAATAAAATTGTGGTCCAGGTTCGAATAAACGTCGGAAAACGCAAATGAAACGATCAGAATTTAGACGGCGCCACGGGGATAAATTATAAAAATGCCCCCTTAATTTGAACGTGAATCAACCCTATACCCAAATTATCCAGCGGAGTAATTCAATATGGAACAACCGAAGACGACTTCACAAAATGGCCACCGGTCAACGAAAAATGAGCTTACTAAGGCAATCTGGCATAGATGTAAGTAAGAGCGTGTCGAACAATACGAAGCAAAAAAATTCAATCACTGCGCAATAGAAAATAACGGGTATTCTCATGTGCAACTTTTGTACAAAATTTATCATAATTGTTCGGTGCACGCAGCAATAGACCAAGAAAGCACAAATTTAAAGCCGACTTTCTACAGCCAAACCAAAAATGCATCAACTAATTCAACAGTCAGAATCACACCAAACATAGATTGACAAATGTATCAAAAAACCTTCAACAAACTTAAAATCCGAGGTTGACGTAACATACGTGATTAATCCTAAATTACCAGAAGGTATGCGTGGTTGTGCTTGCATACCTTTTATGTAGATCCGACGGTTTATTTTTCAACATTGCTCTTCCAAAGACATGACAATCTGTTGGTCCCCCACGCATAATGCGACTGTTTGTACATGAAATTATTATTGTGCAAGATTTGTTAGTATGTCCACATAATTGGTATATCGCATGTGAATAAGACCTTAAGAGGTGGAGTTCTCCAAAAATTATAAGTTGCTTCCACTTAACTAAGTTTTTCAGGTATACTTATATATGTTTTAAATAAGATTTTCAGGTGAACTAATCTTTTCTGTTTTGCCTTCTCAAAAGGATGAAATTTTGGATGTGCTTTTTACATCTTTCATCGTGTTTTTGAACATCTAAAATCTACTTCGTCGTAAGCAGTTGTTGGTTCGTCGTAGTTGTTTAAATTATCAGAATGGCTAACAATAGACGATCTATGGGGGAAAGTGGTGGACAGCAACAGGAACAATCCAGCAATCATTCCTCTACCACGCAACGCTAAAATCACTAGCTCAAATAGGAATGTGGGCAAAACCAACGATAATCTATAAGTTATCATGACTGCACTTTTCATGAGCTGTACTACAATCCAATCAAAATTGATTACATTCACCTTTTAGGTATTCTTTTACGTAATTTTACATGTAATTCTGCAAGCTTCAACCTTACTTTTGTATAAATATTAAAACAACTCAAAGTCGAAAACCGCACTGTTGAATCGATCGAGTCGAAATACACTGTTACTCAAAACTAGAATGGCTTACTCTACTACACCCATTCGAAAGAACTGGTTGCAACAACGTCATTAAGTACGGACCGGTTGCTTTGGTGTCGAAAACTTCGTGACCAAGTGAAGGTTCGGTTGATCGGAGTCACCTTAATAACACACGATCAATAAACATTATGGAATGAGGTTTTATGTTTTATAATGTTAGGTAATAACGAGGAACAAGAAAACTTTAATGATTTACGAAACCAACCAAAACTAAAACAACATTTCAACTCATCCTCAGTTATTCAATGGAACAGAAAACTTCCCATGACGGTTTTAGCTAACACAGTATAATTCATCACCGGTTAAACAGAGGTCCATTTTTAAGATGAAAATGAACCCGATTTTGGTTGTTGGACAATCTGTAATAGGCTGTTGGAGTCCAGGGTGCAGCTTCGGTTTGGTCCTGAGACTACAGAATATCAGCCAGGTAATACCGATAGATAATCAAACGACGCTGTACAGTCAATAAGTTAGTGTAGAAAAGAATATTTCATCGTAACCTGTTTCCAAGACAATAGTTTGATAAAGTTAGACAAACCAGTAATGGTTTAATTGGAATTGCCTGTCGAATTGGAATAACGATAAATAAAGCGACAGTAAGGTTTTTTCTTATTTCAGAATCAAATAACGTAAAAATAAACGAAAAGCCTCAGAAACACCATTGGTGATAAGTGTTTAAAGTCACCGAAATAAACGCGCTGACTTTACTGTTTCAGGGGGAAATTAGTCAGAACAGAAAGGAAACAAAGAGCCAAAATGTGCGTATTATCCAAAAACACAAGTTGCATATCATTTTTAGACTAATAGTAAAGGAAAATCGACCTTCGGTAAACAACGGCATTTAGCATTTAACGATACAAGAATTCTTGTTAGGATTAGTGTTCCTCTTGTGGTGAATTATAATTACATGATTAGCCATCAATCACACTAACGGCTGCAAATTTTTCTCGGTTTATCAAAATTAGCATTTCAAGTGTAAATTATGCGAGACGTTTGACTTTCACACAAATTTTCTTCAGCATTTCGACGTTAGCTATATGCATCACCATGTGGAATCGGCAGTGAGTGTTTAATTAATGGCCGACCTCCGGACCAAGCTCGCTTCTGTCTGTAACGATACGAAAGATGACAGCAGAGACATTTAGGTATGTTGAGGTTTCGTTAGACTTTGCACATTTTTCTCTGATAAGGTGTTGGACGGTGCATTTGACGATCATTATTGCGGCACATGCAACATGTCGTCCAGCTTGCTTTGTTCCTTTTTGTTGAAATCGTCCTTTTATTTCTCCCTCAGTTTTCCGGATTCCAGACGCTCGCAGCTGTTGACCGTTCTTCATCCATTATACTTTAACGACATCTTATACTGTATAAAATGTGTCGGGTTGTGCACAACTTCCTCAGATTTCTCTAGTCGTTACTAGTCCTGACCAGTTTGTTCCACAAGGATATAATAAATCCCGGAAACAGTTATAAAATGGACAGTGTTTATAAAATGACGTGGTTGTGGAAAAACATAAAGGCTCAGCGCTGACAAACAACAGTGTGCCACGGAGCTAGTCATAGTGATGAGCAGCTGAACAAGTATACCAATGCTTTGGCTTAAGGGCCGCTACCACATAAAGTACATTTGGAAAACCGCTTCGAGAATCCAGGATTACAGGATCTGCGTTTGTTTCACTCAGTTTTAAGCTGCCAGTTGTGTGGGAGAAATTGTTGGAAAATTTTAGGATGTCGATAATAATTAGATAGAAGTCAGCTTGTTGAACATTCTCAAAAGAGAGGGCACCCAGCAGTATATTCCTGGCCACCGTTTACCGAACTACACAATAGCGTTCCGTGAAAGAGGGGAAAACATGAGGCGTCAGAATTGGGAATCGGGCGAAAACTGAAATACGGCGTGCAATTAAAATTTTAGGAAATGCGGATCGAAGATCTTTTAGTGCACGTACAGCATGTTTGAAGATATGTTTGCATCACACAAGGCTGGACAGACATCTACTTGCAATCTCTGGGACTTGTGCCCTTGTACTACATTACGATAGTTAATGCATTCTGTTGTCTTTGCTCATTGTTAACTGCTCAGCTAACACTGTCAGCGAAAGGGGGTTGAGAAGATTATGTTTAGGAAAGCAAAAGGACGACGACGACTTGGTAAGACGTTAAAGAGGCAATAACATGGAAACTTGTTTTACTGACAACTTCTTCAGCAGATGTTTTTTAAATAGAAGTGACCGACTGCAATAGAATCTCAACTCAAGACAGCTTCGGCAATGCGATAGAAACAACGTGCACGAACGCGGCAAACGTTCAACCAACTCAAAACTGGAGTTGATTAGAACCGTCCTATCAGATGTCCAAATAATCTGGGAGCGGGTTGTAAAGCTTAACTTACCTCCGTTTCTATCTAAAGCAGCATCATCAGTACAAAGTACATGCTTTGGCTGAACAGACTGATTGTGTAAGAATGAACACCACCAAATCTGAGATAGAACGGTAGCATAAACGTGCCCCGCAGTCATGCAAATGCTTTACACACAACCTGATCAACCATTTGCACGGGTTG
This sequence comes from Paragonimus kellicotti, assembly GCA_014220965.1. Classification (NCBI taxonomy): domain Eukaryota; kingdom Metazoa; phylum Platyhelminthes; class Trematoda; order Plagiorchiida; family Troglotrematidae; genus Paragonimus; species Paragonimus kellicotti. The sequence goes on from LOND01003912.1 coordinate 45,352, forward strand.
TTTCTGCTACTGTCGGTGAATTTGAACGCATGCTTACACGCCTACCTACGACCGATTAAGGCATGCTTCCCGGTGATGGTAGTTAATTTGTCTGTCTGGTAGCGTGTCAGAAAAGATAATTAGGCTGAGTTGCTCGAGATGAGGTTATCACTAATCGGTTAATAACTGTAGTGTCTTCGAAACAAATTTAGGCATCCTTCCGTGGTTGGTTGCTCCCTATTTTATTTTACATCCTTTCTATGGGTCGAATTATTTTAGTTCCGTTTTCTCGATTATTTCTATACAGACCGTCACTGTTCTGGTTTCCGGTAAACGGTAAAATATAATACATTCTATGGCAAGCCTTTATGTTTTCAATGTTATTTTACTCATCGCTGGTGGATGGGCTGACCAAACTAAGCTTCACGCTCGGTGGCTTGACTTGTTTATGGTGCGATGTTTTCCCCGTAATTAATTTAAACTAACATAATATCTTTTTTAGTGTAAACTTTCTGAACATTGTGTCACCGACCTCAAATTATAAACGAGTTGATTTAGACAGTTAAACTGTCTACCAGATTTAATTCTGGCTAGAAGTTCATAGTGCCTATTTGCCTCTAGAGGAAACGCAGTAACTGCTTTGTTAACTGTAGCCATGCAGCTCGCACCTAAGTTCTGCATCTAGAGGACAACGTTTCAGTGAATTAATCACGAACAAAAACGCGCATTTGTCTGTAAAGGTATTCACGAAACAATAATATAATTATCTGAATTTCACTCACTTCACAGAGCTCAGTTTGCACTAATATTTTAAAGATTGTTTACGTTACCGAACTGCTTGCAACTAACTTTTTCGAAGCCCTATGTTATGTTGTCAGTATCATTATAATATGTATATATATGGCAGGCAGCTGATAATGCACACTGTGTTCACCGGAAGGTGAAGCGAACACTACATTTCGAACTATTGTTTCTGATAAGCACAGTTCAGTGAATTTGGATATGTCCATGTGCTGACTAACAATTAACTATAGTATGCGTAGTAGTATTGTGACATCCCAATATTCCCGCTTGTCTCAGCAAATCCTTAAGCATAGGTTATTACTTTTCAAAACACTGTGCTGAAGCTCAAATAGTTACCGAATAGACACTTATGAGCTAAAATACATAACTCAAAGGCAACCGCATGCAATCTGTCTTGTGCGTGCTAGGCAGTATTAGAATTAGTTACTTCTTCGCTAAGGACTGAAATATGCCTTGTTCTTTATGAGTGAAATGCGTTTTCTTCTCATACAGTTGACTGAAGCTTCCATATTTTATTTACAACTTTAGCCATTTATTTTTGATTGCCGCCTTCAACTCCTGAGACTATTAAGAGACCCGTTCACTCTGATAATGTGAAAACAGGGGAGAATTAACTTGGCAACCGGTTATATTACTTGGAACTGTGAATGTGGTCACAGTTTCCTGACCTGTGACCTACATGACCGTACAGAAGAAAGATGGTCGCAGCCAAAGTTGTCGCAGCGTCACTGTGATGGTTTGGGACACAAGAGGAAAGAACCATTCGGTAATGGCAGATGAGGAACAATGGGCGAATTTGTATGCTAAGACATTTTACTACG
>LOND01003913.1:0-17114 GCA_014220965.1 Paragonimus kellicotti
TATGTTTGCGCAAGCATAATATCATTCGAGTACGCACACGAAGTGCAGCACAAACCATTTGGAATGTGGGCGTCTACCGGCAAATGCTCACAGTGATCAGTCACTATCCAGTCGCGTGACAGAACAATGATGGTGGATATGGATGCAGATGGTGGAGGAGGAAGAAGAATAGAAAGGGACAACATGACTAGTGTAAAATGTAAAAAAAAAGTAGGAGTCAAAGTATTAGAATAGAGAAAAACATTCAATTTATGTAAACTACTGCCAGAGTGACAACGGACTCACAACCATCTGTTGTCGAGCCTGCAACGATGGTTTCATATGGTGTGTTGCAAACTATAAAACGTTTTTCTTCACTGTCTGACAGATAACGGAATGTTTTAACAGAATCTACTCGACAGCCATATTCTTGTAAATGCTTTGTAATTGCACTCTTTGCTGTCCCACGTTTGTCACTCACAAGCTATCTGGGGAGGTGCTTCAAGATCCAAGCATGCACTACCTTCATTGTGCGACCAACTTACTGCAAAACAGGAAGTACAGATAGATTCATGAAGAATGTTTTAATTTAACGAGTGTGGGCACCGGATCCTTTCTCAGAGTTGACAGAATGCTAGTTGTTCGGTCTAGGACAATGAGCCTGACTGATGTATAAGTGCGATTTAGTGCTGCTTTCATTCTGTTTCCCACAAAGAGTGTTAGATCATCCTCTTTTATAGAGTAGGGATATGAACACAGGTTTCCGCGGTATCGTTGTCAGGGCTGTTCGGGAGTCGAACAGCTTAGAATGATTGTAGATAAAAGGAATTGGATATCCATTTTAGATAAGGATCTGTTGAAGAAAATTCAGCTCCTCAGAAATATACTCATCTGAACAAATTTCAAGAATTTGATGACATAGTGTCTCCCGGAGCCCACGTTTTGAAGTGCGATTGATAAGGCTTTTACAGTGCACTAACTAGCCAGTCCACGTCTTCTTTTGGAAAATGCTTCTTGAGGGAGAGAGAGATCCATCTTCACGTCTAGTGAGTCTGACATCCAGAAAGGATATCTAATTTTTTTCTTCTACTTGAATGGCAACTCTGATGTTGCGGTGCATGATGTTAATATGTGCACACATGGTTTCTACTTGGTTACGCGATTCACACACTAGAAAGTGTGTCATCAGCATATCTTTTGTACACATATGCTAAACTGTGTATTTTCTGCTTGTTTTTCAACAGAAGCCATACAGATAGCAGCTAGTGCAAGAGAACAAGAGGATTACCTTAGGCGCCCACGTGTCCGTTTGTACTTACTTCATTTTGAGTGTGCAGCTGAAAGGAGAGAACGAGATGATATTTGCGCATACATCTTATGTGACGATATTTACATTCCTCAGAAGGATTTCAGTATCCGATACCACTAGGCAATAATGTAGGAGGAAACGTAAACAAGTGTTCAGTAGCTTTGACATGGCAGTCTCCGATCAAATAGAGTGACTGTTGAAATATGAACACAGAAGCGGGAGTATGTTTTCTTTTTTACCAGAGAAGCAACGGAAGTACCTACTACATCGACTCAGAACTGCTTATCAGGTACTGGAAGCAAAACATAACTATCTGAGAGCCTATTTGACAAAACTAGAGTATTCTTTTGCTCACTCTTAAAACAGTCTTGCTCTGGAAGAAGATGTATACAGAGACACTAGGTATTTTGAATGTTAGGCTAACGGCTTTGATTGTCTAGAGTGTGAAAGCAGAAAGGGTGATCATTTGGTTACCCGAAATTGTCAGAAGCCTCGATGTTCTGGAGGGAATTCGATTTAATATTGATCCAATCGAAAAAACCGAATGTACGAGTAAATTTCCACCACTTGGCTAAAACAACTTATTAATAGAACGAGCTTGAAGAAAGGGCAGACTATGCATTTGCATGACTCGTCCGGACGTGTGTTTCAACGAAACCAAACTGTATTGGTTCCGTCAAGCTAACACCGAAACATACTCCGTTTGCTGGATGCGTACATCATATAAACTGTGGGATTGCCGAACTAACAGCGTTATCTTCGTCGAGGTTCGAATATGATTTATTCACTAGACATGTTAGGTAGGCCATCGACAAAGATAGTATCTTCTTCTCGTGCTGAGCGTTGCTAATTTAAATTCTCTCCACGTGGTACAATCCTGTAGACACATGCTTTTAACATAGTCTGAACGTCCTAACAGCTTGTTTTTGCTTCAAGCAATACGCTTTATCTTTCACAACGAAATGTTAACCAGTACCCGAAGTAATCAGTTTGGAAGTGTCCGATACAATGTGATCCCGCTGTCACTTAATCGTCCATTTAATGAGCTGTCGGCATATGGCGGACTTGCCTAAATATTCAGTTCGTACCACCTTGCAATGAGTATAACCGAAGGTAGCAAACCCACCAGGACGACAAAGCTCCAGCAGATGAGGCCCTTAAAAACTGTCCCGACAGCTGTCGGTGCATTGCTCCCCCTCTTACATCTAAACAAGGTACGACCAGGACATAAGTGAACCTTTGGGGGACTACTTTCTGCTCCAAGATGAAGTTAACAACATGGAGTAAAATGTGTTCCAAAACTAGTCCGTCATGCTTCAGAATTCCCCTTGACAGTCCAGCTTCTCCTACAGACTTTTAGTTTCAAAATAGTACAACAGTTCCTTGCATCCCTGCTCATTTTGGGGCGAAGGCAAGTGATGCTTTGACAGCTTGTTGTGGTAGGCTGTTCATGGTCTCGCAATCATTGTTAGCAAGACGGTTGAGTAGGCTACCAAATTGTCTGTGTCAGAATGACATGACATCGCACGAAAAACTAGAGTCCACGTCATTCACTACTTTACTAGACTGGACGGATGGGTCAAAAACTTGTTTCCAGGTACTATCAGAATCCTTCGTGTTGTCGACATTCCCCATAGCCTTGCATTAACTCTTCTTATCCTTTCTACCAGTCATCTTTGATTCCTCCAAGCCGTTCGGCGAGCTGGCGACGAATATTCCGAAAGTGGCTCTTTTGACTTAACTATTCGTGTCAGTCACATTGCATTCTCTCGTATCGAGTTGGAGGTAGCTGCATTGTTGTGGTTGGACCAATCCGGTCGTTTCCGGCGATGCATACCGATTTTTCGCCGCCTGCAGCAGTGGTCTTTTCTCAGAGATGCTATCATATACGGTCAGGTGTACGATCTTCCACGAAGACGTTGAGCAACGCGTAGCGATAAACCAACGATCCCAAATAGTCAAAACAAGATTGGATCACAATGCCACGGTACTATTGAACAAATTATCAAAGTTAATAATTAGACAACCTCAACAGTTTCGATCGACGGATCGTTTCGGAAAATGAATTACAATTTGGTGCCAAACAGGCTAAAGATGAGCTATAATCATTGTCGTAAGCCCTCGAAAGGATACGCTGGTTCGTCCTCGATATAGCAGTGCGCTTGACAAAAATCGGATTCTCTTCCCGGTAATAATTAACACGGAAAATCTCGGTCCCGAAAATACCGCGACTGTCCCCGTAATTTGCTCCCAAGACAAACCAAAAGACGCGTGCAAAACAGCTTTGTTCCGCCCCAAAAACGTGTGCGACAAGGCGAAAAATACAAGGTATTTATATGGTGCGTAGTGACCTAAAAACATTCTCGAATCAGAAAATAGAAGGACAGTTACCGAAAAAAATAGTTAGGGTCACTAAGCCACCAATGAGCATAGCGGAATAAAGGTCGGACAGGTAAAAAAATAACCAAGGTTACCTCTCGACCGTTCTGGACAGTTCCGCTCATTCTGATTGGATTAATCGTTTTTCTCGAGGACGGAGGCGGTTTTGGACGGAAAAATGGACTCCTTAACAATCACAATGTCATTCATACCCAACAGAGTTCTCCTGAGCAGTCAACAAGTTCAAAACAATGGGGACGAGCCGAGCTCCAAAAAGGTGATGCACGCACCACTCAAGCAAAGTACAATAACCGGCAACTGGCTATTCGCACAATTATCAAATTGACGAGATAAAACAAAATATATTGGGGATAGATAGGGTTGGGTCTGATTTTCACATGAGTGAACTGCGAAAGTCGATACTCATACGACAGCGTCTTCAAGACGAACCACAAGTGCTCGTTGAAATACTGTCCTTGTCCTGAGTTCCGCAGTCGTTTACCATCCCGTTTCTGCCGTTGTCCGGATGGCTTTACATTCACCAAGCTTGCAAACATGAATGAGAAATTTGGTCCTGACCAGCCTATGATCCGTGCTACACATTCAGCCCCGTGCGTCATTTGCACAGTACGCACTTAGTGGTCACACGCACAGATCCGGTTCTCTAATTGACTAACGGTGAGCCAGTGTCTCAGCCAGAAGCCACCATGGCAGCTCTGGATGATTGTGTAATTTAGCTATGGCTACTCTTTTTGCTTTTTTGTGTATAGTTTATTTTCATTGGGGCCGTTCGAACCAAAATCAGTCTGTCGCTGTCTGGTAGTATTCGTTCACTTGCTGTCCCAAACGGTTGCTGTCTACTTGGCGATATCAAGGGAGCTACTTCTGCAAAATTAAATGAATGTATAAATTTGTAACAGGTGTTTTATAACGTAATCATTAATGCAAGCTTCGTATTCTACTGAACGAACAGCAGTATGCACACAAGCATCTTATATGTGCAAAATGAACGGGAAGACACGCAATGGACGGAATCATTTGGCAGATATAACTTAGACGGACGTTTGATAACCTTGGGTTGTTGGTGCGAAAATTTTCTCAAGGTCTATTTCAAGGTAAGTAAATTAACATCCGCGTGAATTCAACTCAGTTAGCCGAAAAAGCATATGGTATTGTAACTGATTTAGCATGGAAGATGATAGAATTCATTCAAATGGTGCCCAACGATAGATGTCGAAAATAAGTGCAAAGATGTAGAAAACTGCTATATTCTGAGAAACGTTTCAAAGCAAGTCAGCTAAACCTTCAGATCGAACTTGTGATGAACGCGCTATTCATAGCCACACAAGATTTCTTAAAAAGACTGAAACAGAAGCTGTTGCATGGCAGTCAGCTTCCAGAAATCTCTGCAACATTAGCACCATGCTGACAGGACAAGTCGATCAGAATTTTTGCTCTCCCGTGTGCATAACAACAGTCACTGATCGTGTGAAGTGTACACGAATCACAAACAAGTAGACTCTTCCAGAATACTTGCAAAACGGTCTGCTGAGTCGTCAGAGTGTTGTTGCTCAATTCAGGTCTCAACAGTAGAAAGAAGGGTATGTATTTGTTACTTTGGCTGTCACATTCTTTGGATAAGTGCTTGAATCTCTTTCTTCGGAGAACCTGCTGGAGCAGACGTTCCCTTGATTTATTCAGTGGATTTGGTATGATACAATGAGATGAATGGGTAAGTCAGTACAGATGTGAAATTTCTGAATTCCCTGCATGGCTTTTTAGATCAGCTGGTAGAGCGCTGGCCGCCTGTGGCCATCCTACATTTTTTCGCTGATTCGAACCCAACCGGTGTCCGGATTCTTCACGAGTGGATCTCTTCCAAATAGGGTCACATTCTTATTACGGGTGTTGCGAACGAGGACGCTTCTGTTGGCGGTCAGTGAGTTGCCACCAGTTTCACTGACAAAGTTTGGAAGTCATTGAATGACAACCAGTCTCGCTGTAGTTGAGCGTTCAAAGAGACAGAGAATTACGGATCCAACTCGATTAAACCGACAACTGCGCGCAGGTGATGCACGTGCCCAATCGATCGCCAAGACACAAACGAGTACAGTTTGTATACGAGCAGCAGCCACACATCTCTCCCTATCACACTGCGCCTACCTTCGCGTTGTGTCCCCTACAGCTGTCGACCTCCTGACCTAACTCTGCTTCTGAAACATATCCCTAATGTAGAGTGGGCGTGGAGACTTGCGTCACTGACATCACCCAAACAGAACTGGAATACTAAGTATCGTTTGCTCCAAGAGTAAGTCTGATGGCTTAAAAGTGAATGCTGAATTGATGCCTCCGAATTTTATGGGAGTGAAACAGCTTGAGCAACATGTAACATTCCTTTTGAATTAGTATTGACCTACAAATCAGAAAAATGACACCCCTTCTTGGTGGACTAAAACCTACATTATTTTCGAAGTTCAGCAAACATTTTCTAGAACTAAAATACTCTTGAGCTCCACATGAAGAAATTATGTGGCGGTTATAATTGTCATTGTGTACACTTATTGGAACATGCATTCCGCATACTTCCGTGTCGTAATAGTGGCTATTAAGACTGCGGCCGTGGCAACCACACAGTTGCTCCAAACCAGCAGATCGGCTGTCACATGGTAACAGTGTTACCGGCACTTGTATCATGTTCGTGTTCAGACTGGACAACACTGTTGTTCCTAAACCGACTTGTCTTGTTCGTACACACACAATTTGGTTCTTACGTGCGTCACGGCCCAAAGCAAGTTTGGCCACTTGAAGAATAACAACAGCCTACACTGCACAAACCAGGTGTACTTTTACATAACTGGTTGACCTTGACCCAATCTAATGTGGACGACCATCGGCATACAATTAATTGTGTGTGCATGTGAAACAGGTCATCAAGGTTCAAGCACACGTTAGGAGGGCAACTGCACAAAAGCAAACCAGAATGGCCACAAATTGTAGATTAGCTATTCACAAGCATATCACTTTGGGAAGTGAATTGGCTCTAATTGTTCTCTCACGAGTCCTAGTAAATTAGTAACATTGTGGAACAGCCAAATCTCAGCGTTTCACATCTGCCCATAGAATAATTACAAAAATGACGTATTGGTGGACATGTTTTCGATTATTCGTTTTCAGGCTGGTACAATTGTGTAAATAATTAAATCGAATTATCGCTCGGACTTGTTGCAGAGAAGCTATGCCACAGATCAATCAATCGATGATAGCCAAATCAATAACAACAAACCTTAAATTGTATTTAGTTTGTTTAACTCATTTTAATAAGCTTTCAAATTGAGTAAGTTGTCCTCTAAATGCTCCCTAGACATGCTTGCGCAGAAACCCAAAAAGAAAGGCTAGGCAACCACTAGGACACACGTTTCCAGAGTAACTGGAAAGATGAAGGCCATTTGACTGCAACCTATTTACGAACCAACAGATAGTAACAGTATTTGCAGAGAACAGAAACAAATAAAATGCAATGAGTTCCATGGAGTTTAACAACTTGAGAAACCGAAAACTTTTTCGAAAACAAATTATCGTCCATTCCAACCAAGCGACACCGACGTGATGAAGAACGACATGAGCCACGAAAAAAACATAACCGCGGAGCACTAGGTATTGAACACCTGAATAGGCTAGTGGCAGTTTAGATCAGGGCTTCGTGTAACTAACGGACATGCATATGCAGGGCCTGCATGCGGATGATTACTTATTATCGCCGGGGTCGTAGAAAAGGTTACAGCTTCGAAGGTTGCTACTCCATATCCATCATGTTATTCGGTTGCATTGTCCTATGGTTTCCAGTGTGTCAGTGTTGTATACTGTACGGTGTAGTTTGGCAAGAGTAGAACGTGTGCATACTAAGAGACGGGTCTCAACAACACGAAGATCTGGAGATGGAAACGTGTACATGAAATGTGCCGGATGTGTCAACGAGGAGGTCGGTGATATGGATACACGTCAACCTTACAAAATGGTGCTTGCGTTTGTGGTTGTGTATTTCCATACACTTTGTAACAGCTGTCTAAAAATACACAACTTCTCTCAGTCAAACGTCCTTTCCGGTCGCAACATTAGTTTCCGCTGGTCAGAAATGGTTACGTCGAAATTTGTCATGTTGGACTCTCAAACTTGAGTTCACGTGTTGGTTAACATAGACGGCCGGACAAATCATATTTCCGACTTAGATAAAGTGATAAGCGAAGGAAATTGACCAATCAACTTTCTTGGTCGAAAGTAAGTTTCACACCCTTTCGCGACTGACTATTGCCTCATTGGTGATAGAAAATCGCAGATAAACCTGCAACCCACTCACCAAGAAACCTGAAATAACCTAATTGAGTCCACACATCTTAGTTCTTCCGTTCCCACTGCATCGAACCTATCACAGGACTCGAGTTACTTTAACGCCTACTGGTAACTCGACGGGTTTAAACGTTACAGGTAGTTTAACCGATTATTTTGTGAAGAAGATTGGATATTGGTTTGTTAGGTGCGTTTATTTGCAGCTTCCATTCATTAAACGTAAAACTGGAGATATATACAGGCTCGACGATTCAGTGATTACTTGTAGTGGACAAGTGGGCATACGCTAGACCCTCGTCCACTAACAATTTAAAGCGCCTTTCCTGTAGAGCATTCGAAACGTAGTCCCAACAGGCATCGAACTAGAGAACGCATTGAGGTTTAGGAAACAAACCGTATATTTCCAGCAATGTTTGGAAATATGATAAGTAGTTAGCTCTAGCCTAGTCTGGGACCAACGGCAGCAACCAAGAGAAGAAAGAAAAGAAGCGCGAGGGCTACCGCCCACTCGGCGGCACTCAAAAGCGCGCCAAGCGAAAAGTGCGTGGAACCTTCGAGTGCGTTAAACAACGCTCGAAAAGGTTCGGGCTAAACGACCTTGAAGAATGGAATAGATGAGTCGTTAGGAAAAGGACAAGCGTTCACTGCGTGCAATTAGTTGCACGACTGAAGAAAGTGGCACTGAGTTCATATCAGGCCTATAGCAGGCGTACACAGAATCATGCGTACAGAACAAGCAAGCGGGAAAACGGTTGCAGCCGGGATCCTTAGAGAAGCCACACGATCGCTGGTCACTACAACATGTAATTCGGAACTTGCCCATCGATTTTGCTTTTTCGATTTCTTGTCGAATTCTTTAATTGAGTGCCTGTTTGAAAGCTCTTCTCATTTTCTATTCAATAAGAGGTAAGAGAATACTCGTAATTTTGTATGTCTCAGTGCAGTAGCTGAGCGGTTGAAACGGAAGAGACCATTATCAACACCAGTCCCCAGGCGATCTGGTGAGTATTTGATCTGTATAGCTTAAGGTCGCTTGTAATCGTGTGGTTGCCTCAGTTGATTGAACACGATTACACCTGACAATTGATTGCCTGGTGGAGGCTGTTGGAAATTAATTGGAGACAAAACAGTTGAACAGGTTGTGTGTAGTATCTGGGTCGTCGGGTGGCCGGACTTACCTCAGTTACTTCGTTGATCATATTCAGATAAAAATGTTAGAAGCAGCTTGGCTGCGGAAGCTCCTCCGAGTATGTGGAGAAACGAGCACCATACGACCACCGTCATCACCATTCCGTATTTCAATCAGTTGGTTCCGTAGATCGTCATCTTCTGGGCGACGACCAACACCCTTGGTCGGTACAAGTGTGTTACTTAATCGGGTGTCTGTAGATCTTGACTGTTCACACTCTGAATTTCTCTCACACACCTGCTAGTTGAGGGTTTTTACTCCAAGTTTGAGTTTTCCAAGGCTAACTAATCGCCACGTTGAAAGGGTCTAATTTGGCCAACAGTGTATTGCCGTAACACTGCGTATTCAGTTGTACTAGGGCACGTGTGTTGTTGGAAAATGGGACTCAATGTGAAGGTTGGTATACGATCAACAGTGGTCTTAAAGCGTTGCATTGTTTCTTGAGGCAGACAATCTTGAAGTGATTGCATGGTTTGGTTCCATGGTCAACTTAATGTCTGAATCTACCAAAAAACCAACCGCTAACAAGTTGCTCAGAATTTCGGATTGGTTATCCCGGCAATGCGGTCGTTCTTACGTCCATGGCACAAGGGTCAACATGGTTGCCTAATGAAAGGGTGACATGAGGTCAAGTCGCACGGCTCCATCACCGCCATCTGTCCAATGAATTGGCCACCACAATGCACGATAGATAACACCTGGCTACGCACACGTTTCGGCGAGGCTAATAGCACACCGACTGGGAACCGGTATGCATCGAAAAGTGCAAGCAGATGAAGGAAAAAATACAATGTCTCTAACTCATTGTTCTGTCGCAACAGTTTTTTCACCAAACGATGGATAATAAAAGGTGGCATTCATGAACGACACAAATTTACAAATCACTAGAAGATTGACCGAAAACCAAGTATTTGTCTATAGAATCTGAGGCACGTCGATAGGTTCACCGCGCCATTTGTGGACTCTGATATGACGCTCTATAGCCATGCTGTGAAAACAGCAGGCGTCCCTTGGCATGTCTCAGTTTGTGGCCTTGCTACTGAGCCATGTCTTTCCACCCCCCTTCAACATCTCATTCGCCGTATCTACGGTCGTCACGAGAAGACAGCTTATTGCATTTAGATTCGGCGGGACAGCTCATTCAAAAATGTTGCCAGATTCATACTGTTTTGTTTCTCTGGAAGTTGCACTGTCCTGAATTAGCAAGCGCGACTGGATTAATGAATATATCGTGACAGAGCCCACCATTGTGCTGCGATAGACTGGGAAGCTATTTATCGGTTTCGCGAAGACAACTTATTGACTGCTGAAGAACACTTCGCTGTACTGTATCAGAGAACCGTACGACTGCATGTATATACTGTCTCTGATATCATAGCTAGTAACTCGTTAAGTCTCTGATGTACGGTTGCCATGCCGTATGTACAGTAGACCATTATATAGCAAAACCACTTTAACAGTTTCAGTACAGTAAGTAACTCGTGATTGGTGGATTTATCAAGCAGGCAGGTGAGAGTAAATCTCCAACACTGCGTAATACCTCACGCCGAGGAGGGACGCTGTCCCAAAAGATCCACAGCGAGCAGGATCGGGACAACGTGGCGCGACCCGGAGAGTCATCGCATCGACTGTGATCTTGCAACAACGGGTGCCAGCCACAGCTATCGGCAAACTTAATGGATGAACCTAATCGGGGCGACGTTAACTTCCATACACTGCCATGCAAGGACTATCTCGACACGCCGACGAATACCGGATCAAAGCACTCACAATGGATAGATGCGACAACACATTAGCGACCTGACAGCCTAGTCGCTCAAACAAAGAAGCCGGATTAACGGACAGGGGGAGTGACATCGGAAAACGCCCCCCATAGCAGGCGCCTATCACACACATAAACCGGCAGAGAGTGCACCACGACGGTGAGCGGAAAGAGGGCGCTGTTGATGGACTGGCGACATGAGACCGATAAACGCCCGAGCGCATGCGATAGTTGGTAACTATCGTCTGCTGCACCAATAAACACTTGCGTTTATTCGGTCGCCTTCTCGCACAATATTATGACCACCCTGGTGTAACCTCAGCTAAATCTTATTCCATCGTGTACGAATGGTTATCGGTTGTTTTAGTTATGTGCACGAAAAATACAGATAAACGGCAAATTTACCATGAGAAGTAAAATATGTTTGGCAGCCTGCTATGCTCGGTATTCATCATCGGACCAATATATATAAACATTGTTAGATGACTTATGTTTGTCAAAAAAACAGAGCAAAACCAATGAGGAAATTGCCAACATATATTTTAATTTCAGAAGAGCGATTACTAGGAATTTCAATTGCAACTTTGGCGACTAAATGACTCTTCGGATGTAATATCAAAGCGAGTAACATGTTTCATGGCAAACTCTAACGCCTTGACTGTCCAACCCTCATCAGTTTCACTCGCCCTTAGCAGAATGTCGCAACTACTAAGGCTCTACTGAGAGCGAACTCGAGTCTATCTCGCTTTACCGTTCGAAAGGAGCCGTACTCGATGGTCTAACGGAGTGCGACATCTGCGATCACATTGTGGGAGGATGTTCAACTGAATTAAATCGAAATCCCTCGACTATCTCACATGAATCTATAGAACTATCGCCTGGCAGTTTTAATGAATCAGGAGTATTTCGACCTGCTAGAAATTCTAATACGCGGGGTTATCGACTGTGGACGTTAACTAGGACATGTAAACTCTTGCTCCTTAGAGACGATACGAAACCCGATCCTATATACTCACAAGCCACAAGTGATGAGCTTCACTATCTGACTATCGGTACTGGCCACATGTGACGTCAATGCGATTAGTGGTTCAACTACACCGCCTCACTGATAAGCTGTCCTGGTTCTAATCTTAGCCATCGACAAGGTATATAGCGCTACGGCGAGCCTCTAATGAACAAAACTCGACTAGTGTTTCATTTGCGGAAAAGAGCCGAGGATAGGCTATAGGTGCGACAGTGCATCAGATTGTGGGTGATGGCAAACTGCGAAAACCATAAATTTGTATAGGCGGACGAAGGTCGAAACGTATACTTACCAATTCACTACAATATTGATTCATGTCGTGACTAACACTTAGCGCATACGACTGCATGTGACTGTTGCTCACGCTTAGTCTACCCATCACAACCACGAACTACCTTGCTGACTGTCTTTTGGGCTTACGGGATACAACACTGCCAACATCTAAAACCTCTGCTCCTTGTCCATGTTGCACAGCATCAACTCTTGACGGTCAGTAGGGCTGGGAAAGACGTCCAATAACATCACCTCTGGAGCGGCCCATTTCAATCTCGCAGAGCTTCTTCTTCGCGTTGTGTTCATCTCAGCTGTCACCGTGCCCTTCACTAATATAAGTGAGAACTATGCTATATTGAGACGACAATTTTGTTTGTAACAGTTGTTTTGATCTTACAAGTACACACTAGAACAAAAGTAAGGAGATATTCATTACGAAGATAACCGCGTGTTACAGTGTGTTGCAGCCGTCTTGGAAATAATTTTGGTCTAAACGAACGAAATAAACTCACGATGGAATATTTTTGGATATTCTGATCAATAACGATTTTGGTCAGTAGCGTACAGAAAAAGTCTTGTTCTACAACACGTATTGCCTAAGTTAGCCAAAAATTAGCTGTCCCTATGTTTTATGGGGACGTATAGAGATAATTTAAAAAAAAGTGAGAACACCCCCGGGATATATTGTTACATTTTAAAAAATGAGATAAAACGGATCCATCAGATCAAAGCCGAAATATGTTGCACAATGGTGACGTAATTTGTAATAAAAACATCCGAGCGGACAGTGAGCATCTAGCTGATGAAAACGACACAAGATTGAGTTATACGAATATAACTATGATATGTAAGTACTGTGCTCCATGAAAAATTATGGGGATTGTTGATTTTTGTTGACGCGCACTGAATCTCATTCACAACTGACCATTAGTCAATATATGCGTCGGTTTCAGTAAGCAAGCCCCAAAATTTCTCCTGCAAAAGAAACATTCCAGAAGGAAAAGGAGTAACATATTATCATGAAAAAACATAACACCAAGGTGTCCGCTTTAGGCAACATAGTAGCTGTATCTCTGTGTCGACAACTTACGATCGGAGAGGAATACCAGTATACCGTGGCTTCGCATTTGTTGTAGTGGTCAACCGGTGTGTTCCCCTAGGTGTTCCAGAACAATATCGTAGAGCCTCATTACCTACTGTTGATCGGATGGTCTATTAGTATTTCAGTTTCGTTTTCTTCGACGGACAGCATAGTCGCCATATCAAAACTCACGGAAATTTCGCCGACCACTTTGGTCGCAACATACGAGAACGTGGGCTCCTTTCTGATATCGGCAGCCTCAAGCTTTGAAGGCGGCCTATGACAATATTGTTACTATCTAAATCAATATAGCAGTCTTTGATATGACACGGTGAGTTGGACAGCAATCAAAGAATCTAGTAGTGATACGTACTATTAAGGTAAAATAAACATTCTTATTGATTAATCTAATAATAAGGACAGCACAACTGAGTTTATAAAGATTCTCAATGTTCACTCTCAAACCGACGCGCTACAAACAGTTACGTCCTTGTTTGGGCTCATCAGGTAGAAGTAATCTGAATTGAGGATCGAACCGAAAACCGCTCGAGTTTCGAACCAAATCTCTTGTCCGTCCAGCTAACACTTTTCTGAGCGTCGACTGATAAGTGGGAGTTTCAATGTAATTGAGTTATAACGTTTTTCACCCCGGATGAACAGAGTCTATCTCGGATAGACAGTTTGAACGGGTTGCGACGCACACTAGAAGGCACCTGACACGTAGCCTTTAAAACCAAGGCTATTTTGTGATGCTTTCTGTGAGTGCTCTTCAACAACTTGGTATTTGTTTGCGACAAGAACTGTTGGACTGGAAGTCTCATTAACCCGGATTTATAAGTGTTTATGTTATAAGCCTATCACCACACCGTCGTTTTACCTTCGTGCTTTTCAATAGCTTTCCGTGACATCAAACTAATTAGCCTGTGCAAATCGAACAGGACATGTGTCTGAATCGTGTTTTGCTACAAAACTGTCTCATTTGCATGTAGCCTTAGGTTACCATAAGTTACGCAGAAACAAAAGATCATTGGATATGTACGTATTTGCGTGTTGAAAACGCTCCTAGTTAGCATGTTGTAATAACATCTGCGAATCCAGTATGACTGTTTATACTGGTAAGATGTTTTTAAATCTACACTGTGCATTATTCTGGGTTATGTGACGTAATATTGTTCACCTGCTACAGTCTCCTGTGATCGTTTGTTGACATAATGTTGATTTGCTGAAATCTATTGAGCTGATCGCAAATTGTTAACTTGTTGGATTCCGTGATTGTTTAGGTTCGATTTGTAAACGGCCCTGCACTGTTCTTCATACGTCACGAGTTCATTTTTTCACTATTTCTCCTGTTCTACATCTCAACACATATTGTTAAATTATCAAAGTCGACTAATCAAGACGATAGTTTCTTTAATGACCAGCAACTTGCTTCGTGGTGTACAACTGACGTTGCTTATATCGAACGTCTGTCGGTTCCTTCTAAATATAGTGTAACGCGCGACCGAAACTAGTTAGCGCGCACGGATTGAATTAGAAGTGGTAATTATTACATGGCCGCTTTGTTCACCTTTCAGATCGCTACGTCAACGTCGTGCACGAAGACCCCGAAGCAACGGACAGTCAAACAAGCAAGGAGGACAATTGCACCTAAATGTAACTCTGTCATACCCTTGTACCTTATCCTTTTTGATTACTCTAGTACCGCTGCGTGTTGCGTAATACATCTTTGGATACAATATCTACCTGCTCTTCTGATTGTATGTTACACAGGCACTAGTCAAAAGCCTCCACTTATGAAGGACGAAATGAACACAGTGAGAAAGTCTTGAAATCATACTTTGCAATATTTGGATAGGTATTTTGCCAAAAAGTAACTCGTCGAATTGGTGCTACCTTGAAATACATAAAATAATCATCTATATACGTTAAGTGTGATATATTCTACAACTGAACCGTTTGGCACTAAGGCAACTACGATCGCATGATGAGATCAAACAGTAAGTGTGGACACCAGTCTAGGATCTTCCGCGTAGAGGTTGAGAAATGCATATCGGCAAACCAACGGTCTCAAACAATTAAAACAAAAAATGGGTCGAATTGTCACAGTGGATAAGTAGACAGTCAATAGGTTCAAAGCAATGAAAAATGACTAGGCTTTAAAAAGTACGATGCATCCACCACTCAAGCAAAGTACAATAATAGGCACCTGGTTATTCGCACAACCATCAAGTTGGCACGATAAAACAAAAACATATGGATCAAGGTTCAAATAGCATTCAAAAACAAGGGAGGTAAAATATCTACCGGTAAACAATCAGTTGGGTGTAACATTAAGCTCGATTTTCACGTGCTTAAGTAGGAAAAATCGATACGCCGGGTCACAAAATCCGCTCATGACCAAGGTATGCACGTAGAATGGTATTTCCACCCACCTCTGGTTCCTCGACCTGTCTAGCTACTAGATCAGTAGACTTGCAAACCAAAATATATCAGGCTTAACACTCGACACCAAACCCAGAAAAACTACAGTTTGGTAAAAGCCGTTTTCCATTACTGTTGCAACCTGGGCTCCCTGAGTGTCTGACATTGAGGAACATGCTTTAGGCACAAACAACTTTTTATTACTTACACCATGGCGGACCAGGTGCAGATCGTACTCATCGCGTTTCATCTTCCATACAGCAGCCCGCACCAAACCGTTTTCGTCAACATCACGACTGTTGATCACACACAGAGGCCAAGAACTTTTCGACGGGGATTTTGCACTTATCAATACAACGCCTCTCGGCTGTAAATTGCATTCTTTATGTAATCATTTCTGTCGTACTCCTAATGTATTGAGGTACAGTTTCGTTCAGCGACTCCAAAAGAGTTCAGCCGGTTAATTAACATGCTTCCATTTTTTTTTAAACAGCTGTACACTTGTGTGATCGGGGAAAATGCAGGTTTGTTTTGTAGGAATAAAATATTATTAGCAAACAGCAGTGGTGAGTACCGTTTCTCGTTTGACGCGTAGAAGCACACATAAGCTCCGACGCCATACCCAACATCCAAAGCATCACAAAAGGCATGCGAGTCCACGTTATCTTCATTCTCGAATGGAGAGACGAACATTCAGATCGCTTAGATTGCGCAGGCCGCTGTACCAATCTTCTGCAATACGTTGGCTATCAGCATTAACGGGTTCGTCCCAATTCATATCTTCTTGACACAGTGCCTACAACAGGTGCTCCCCTGCAACAACATTGGCGAAACAAACGTTAAGGGGTTGCACAAAGTAGATAAACTTGACAGCAGACCTCTCCTAGTGACTGGTTTGTCTGGATGAGAGAAACTCTGAATAAAGTAATCTGTTTCTGCATCCCACTGGACACCAAAGGTATGTCCAGGCGGTAATGGTTCACTCTGAATTTCAAGCAGGGAATCGGAACAAGCTGAGAAGGAAATGGTGTTTAACACTATGTTTGTGACCTACTATCTCAGCCTAAAATCCTCTTTCAGAATCAGGTCACAAACTTGTCTTATGAAAAGCTCGGTGACGACAATATTTCGTATTGACTTGTGATAGTCGTCAACGTAGAAACTAGCCTTCACAACTCTTCTTGTCATGTCGTCATAAAGGTAACCATAATCCGTCAGCCGTTTTGCGTAGGGCTAAACTAGCACAGAAGAGAAGGAATGTAGTTTAAAATGGACGCATCGTCATCTGATACTCGGTAGGGTGCATTTTCAAATCGCCATCTGCCCATCAGAAAAAACGGAACGCTGTACGAT
>LOND01003914.1:3859-17612 GCA_014220965.1 Paragonimus kellicotti
GTTTTCGTCGAATTGTGCCATATAATTAGAATAAATACAAGAGATTAAGTTAAGCAACAGTTCAGTGAGATGAATGGGACGCGTTTTTCGACAGCGCAAGTAAATAGTGCCCGACTGTTCTGGCGTACTAAAAGTAAGAAAAATGGGACCACATGGTTTTATCATACAAGTTTGACACCCATTCTATAGAACCTGACTGTTTGGAAGATATATGAACGAAAGTAACACAAAATCTACTATATCCTTTTGAGAAACCTCTGTTCTCATCGGTTTAGTAAATACGTTGGACTACTTCAAAGGAATAATTATGGTGACTTGGGATGTTGCTATATATTGCTTTGCTGATGAGTATGGAGGGACTTTGGTTCTCATCCAATTTGAACATCATCTACAGTTGATCGCAGCTGTCGCATTCCCATAGACTTTCCAGTCGGCTCCCTTTCGAAAAGAAGCACTAGACTCGAGTTTCGCTCTCATTAGAGCTCGTCAGTAGTGCATATCCTTGCCACGACCGGGACTAGAACTCCGGCCATGCTTTCATGAGGCAACTGTGTTGACCACTGCATTGTTCCCTAGAAGTCATAGGTATCCAGTCTCAATTTGTTTTGGCGTCTATTCTGTACGAGTCACAAGTGATCACACCGGGATGTTGAATTTGGAACATAATTTGGACGTCAAGGTTTGAGTCTGTGGAAACATTGACGTGATTTCATTCCGCACTTCGCAGATAAATAATATGCGTTGAACGTCATATCGTCTGTGTACAAAAAAAACTAATCAAGAACGTTGAAGTAGTTCCGGTGAATTTGCTTTTCCAGCCCAATGTCAACATTTTATTAGCACTGCTGACTTTGGACTGTCACATGGTAGGAGGCCTTAGGTAGGTAACACGCGGGCAGGATATCGCATCACTTTAATGTACAAGCTCTGAAAAGTTCCGGAATACTTCTGAAACCTGTTAATGTTAGTGAATTATAGTGGATAAGAATATGGCTGTTAGGTGATTATCTGAGCTATGTTGGAAAGATATCGGGTAGAAGATGCCGACCATCCAGTCGCATGTGCATGTACCGATTACATCTGTTGATAACCAGAAACGTTAACAGATGTGTCATAGCTCATAACAATGCATCCAAAATGCTGAAAACAACCAATTTATCACAGACCTGAGTCCGATCACGCTTGTATCTATCGGGTCGGTAAATTAGCAGCAGAGTCGTCGAGGTGACTTTTGATGTAAAAAGTTGGTGTCTGCAGAAACAGGTGTTTTGGGTTGAAAGTCCAGTGTGTCCCGTGGTTCACTTGTTTGACGCCAATTGGACTGGCGGCTGTGACTAACGCCATCTTATACTTCCGGACTTCAGGTATAAACAAACTGAGTGGGACTCACCAAGGTCTTGGTAAGACGAACTTGTATATTTTTTTAGAGATTTAGAACCGTTATGAAATCATCATTCAGTTGTGCCAGTAAATGTTTGGTAGAATAATTACAGTGAATGTTGATACTCGTTGGTTTTGAAATTAGTACGCGTAGGGAGGCGTTTCATATTGGATTCAGGGGCTTGGTTGTTATTTTCATAATGGGTCAACGTGGCCTCCACCAACGATAGTTTCTTCAGCTTAGTATTCAAACGACAAAAATTGGGTGCATTATTCTCATTTCAGATATTTGCGGTGTTTATCTGGTGGCAAGTTACGCCCTTGGGTTACTTCAGCGTGCCATCTAAAGCACCGACTTCTAAGTGCCGCCTGTCACAGAAAACTGGGTGACGCAAGGGATACCCGGGGTGTGCTGACTGATGTTTACTTAGCTAAGCCTAGGTGTCTTACTCTAAGATATGTTTAGTGAGGATGTGACTTGTAGACTGGTTGAGCTGACGTTTATACTTGCAAAACTTCAGCAGTATCATCGTTCAGGGATTCTTAACTGGGAACCGGGAGAGCACATTGCTGCTCGGGCTCCAAAGGTAGCTCTTAAGCTACAGTCTGTGACAGTCTCTCTGTAGTGGATTGTGGGACGTGCTATTTTATTCAGTCTGGATTTGGGAACCTCAACATAGAGTGATCCGAGTGGACTTAATGAAGACTTAATCATGTGCTTATTGAGGAACGAAGATCCAACAGGCTTCACAAAACTAACACAGGAATAATAAATACAAGCTAAACAGTGGTTAGATATAACAAACGCGAGGACGTATGGTTGCCTGTCACAATTTCGCAGAATTTGAATATATACCACAAAATGCTGAGGAGTATGACGTGGTGCGAATGGATTTCTAGGATATACGAATTATTATATGAGTTGATGTACAGGGGAGTATTTGCTGTCACTGCCAATAAATACTCTTATATTGGGTGAATGATGAATGATTGTGAATAATGTACACAAGCATCGGCTTACAGATACAAAGGTTCAGTATGTAACGAGTTCAGTAGTTATAATTTTTTATAGTGTGTCGAATAATGGGTTATACTTTTACTAGTAGGGTGGGTACTGCTTGGTTGAGATGGAATTCCGTAAAATTAATAGTAAGTTGTACCACATATTTTTTTTAAACAGTAATGAACAGATGAACTTCCACGCAATCAAACTTGAAAAATAACCAGTAACTTTGGTCAGATATCTGGGCAGAAGTTTAACATTGTATAAAACGAATATCCGACAAAAAGTTACAACAGCTGTCGCATTACAGTAGCTTCTGTGCAGCCACTCTCGAAAAGAAGCCCCAGACTCGACATCTCACGTTAGACCCGACTGAATTATTATATGCAGAGGCCCAACCATGTTCTTTCAGAAGATATTCTCGTATTGCCCGATTGTCTGGAGAGGGCACAACAATTGTCCTGGGAACTCCAGTCAATGACCCGTAACTAGGATTTCTCTCCAAGTTGAAATCTCAAAAGCCGTTCAAATTGTTGAGTGATATTTTGGGTGCTGTTCAGTTTGTATCGGTTGAACTTTCCTATTGCTGACTAATAAATTCAATATAAATGAACGGGTCATCACAACGCGCTGTTAGTATTGTTGTGGTGTTACAAGTACCCACTGCACAACAACCAGAATGAAGCGGTTGATGTCGCTTACAGGGATGAAGTCTAACAAATGACGAAATTGGAACCTTCGGAATTAAGGTTCGAACTTAGGGCGGAGTTGCTTCAGCATGATTCTAGTATACAGGAGAGATGCTGTTAGCTTTATAAAGGTCGAATCTTCATGCTGATATATGTTTACAAGGCTAGACAGTGGTTTTTTTTTGCAAAACTATTGCTAATATTGATACTTACATTGAAACGATTAAGTTACTGGTTCCACCAATTGGTTCACGAATCAAACAGTGTGGAATATTTGACATCTGCAACCATCGCTGAGAATTACAGACGGAACGAGAAATAAAACTAACGAGTACAAACCTATGGAAGGAAAAAAGAATTAGATTTATACTTAATGAAAATACTAAACCAGTACATTAAAAGACGACGGATCTAGATACCATTTTTTCCTAACATCAGTTTGCCGATCTTCGAGTAGATTTAAAAAGCACTGTAAATCTCTGAAAAAACGTTATGTGTAGGAAAAGAGCCATGTACATTTATGGAACCAAACACGATCAAGGAGGAAAGGTCGAAAACTTCATTTTTTAAAATAATGTTGTTTTTAGTATTTGGGATTTACCAATAGGTTTCAGTTTTATAGGGTATTGTACATATTTTCATATTTCGCTTTATTTTTATATATAGTCTACAGCACTTGTTCTTGTACAAAGTGAACACCACTTGTTTGAATTGATTCTACTTAGCAATACACTTTTGGTGCGCGCGTCTCGTCTCCTTGGTGCTCCTGTTCCGCGTAGATCGGGATTGCTATTCAGCGACTGCTCTTCGAACTGACTATTCGAGTTTATACCTTTGTATTGGGCTAGTCCCGTACAGGTTTATGACCACAGTTCTCAACTCACTGAATAACGCAGATGTTTCAGACGGCTTTACATATCCACAGCGTGTGACTGCGTCACCCGTTCGCCGACAAACTTGATTGTTCTGCAGTGTTTGTCGGCCACGTTGCCTGTAAAATAATGTGCGGTCTTGTATTCTTGCCACGGTTATCACACCACAGTCCACAATAATTAACTTTGTGAATACTGCCACAGTTTTACAGGTGTGCGCATTCGTTTGTAGAATACTTGATTTGTTAGTCGAAAATTTAATACTCACTTCTTGATATCTTTGTAATTGCTTGACAGTAACATAGCAGATATGAAGAGACAACTAGCTCGTCTGAGGTTAAAAAACGGAGTTAACTGGCAAGCAAACCGTGTTTTTTAATATAAATTTGCAACTCTGGTTTTTATTGCAATGGCTGTATCGTTTAACTTACATGACACCTTTTGTGAAAAAGGTTTCCGTTTAAACTGACAATTCCAGAGGCAACTGACAAGTTCAACCATTACATCACTACAATCATTTTTAGGCACCCTAGTGTCACAAACTGGAATCGTGACTAAATTGTTATGTTTTAGGTCACAAACTGTTCTAGATTTTTTCCAACAAGGGTGTAAATCTCTCAACCTTCAGAATCACATAAGATTAACGGACCGAAAAGACTGCATTAATGTCAACGTTAAATGAACAGCAATGAAGAAATTAATGGACACTTCATGAGTATCACTGTAGCGCAGCTTGTGCTGATAGTTCACAAAAAAGGATGCGCTCAGCTTATATCTAAACCCTAAAACGCCATTCTGTTTTTAATACTCATCTTAAAATCTGTCCAGTGAAGTACATATTTACATGTACACGTCAGAAGTTCTTACATACAGTAGTGCTACGTTGAGTGTTAAAAGCAAGTGACAATATACCGCTGAATGCATTAAGGTAACGGTCTGAAATTGTAAGTAATTTTTGGTAGTTTGAATTTACTTCATTTTTTAACTTCTCACACGTTTCTGGATTTATTAAGACGTTGGTGAAGTCTACAAACTATTGGTTCTTGAAACTCGACATCATCGTCAACAAGATACTCGAAATGGGATCAAATCTGGCGACAGTTCTTTTCGTTTGGATATATCGCAATCGACGGTGACACAGAAATTAGTACAAATGCCGTCAAAACGTGAAATCAGGTCCATTTTAATGGTTCAGTTCGATGAAAATGGAGAACACTTTATTATGCAAAAGCACGTCCGGCGGCATTTTTTGGAACCACGGTCGCGTACCGAGTTACTCGTACTGGACGGAAAAGATATCAAAACAATAAGTACACAATTCTGTTTCAAGGCTGAGACATGCCGGTGAGTTACACACCATGTAATAATTCCGTTTAAACTTCCGTTTAGTCAGGTACCCTAATACAAATAAGGGATTATTCATCCGCTCATTCACCGTAATCTTACACTTACATGTTTAGTTTATAAAATTTGATATGCGGATCACCTCCTTTCTCTTTTTTAAGTCTCAGTGACTAGGTTTGCGAGAATTTACAGTTTTCTCTTTTGATAATAAGTGTTTTTAGTGTTCCACTGGAGACTTCCCACAACACATTTGTGCAATCATTTTTAAACACAAATAATGTTTTTGAGAAAACCGATCCATTTCCATTGTCCGTATTTGTTCACGCGTTTAGAACAGATTAAGCTCGTTGTTATAATATCTGTTATTATCACGGGTTCGTCACACGGTAGCTACTTTGAACATGATTGTTCCAAATGAACATGAACGAGATGTATCCTGCATAATGCATGTGACATTTAGATAGAACAACAAAGTAATTACTATCATGGAAAGAACACAAAATTACCGTAAGGCGTCAACTCTGTGCACGCTTTTCAGATTAGATCTATGTAACTTGAAACAGAAGAAAAGTTACTTAGGGGTCGAATGTACATTCATTTGTCAATCCGTGAAACTGGTTTAGCCTGGGCCACAGAAACCTGACCGGCGTAATAAAGCAATGTGAAACACGTGCAGAGCTTGAAAAATACCGATATTCAAAAACAGACAGCTATTTAGGGTAATCTGCGCAAACTATCAAAGTCCCAAAGGCACACGGAAGGATGGTATATATTGTAGGGTTATACGCTATTACCATCGAGCTATCGCCAAAGATAACAGATATTTGGAACTATATCCTGGGTCCACAGTGCTGGTTACACAACCCAGCAAGGTTGATATTACTACCCAAATTAGCAAGCTTCTTACCACATCCAATGTGGCATCAGCAACGAGGATCACGGACACAAGTTTCTGACAGTCCTGGAGTAGAAGTAAAAATGCAGTCAGGAGCGAATAACAGACGTCACTTGTATGTTGAAAGTGTTTTGCGCTGCGAGTATGCTATCACGGACTGGAGCGATAGCACCAGAACAATTTCGGTCTTGAAATTGGTCGCAGGCCTACAACTGAAACGCTGTATGGGAATGAGACGATCAAACAACACAAAACATTCTCATTTTCAGTGCTAAAGGACAGTATTAAACACAAAGCTTCTTTCTGCTTGAAATCAGGTGGCGACGCGCTTTCAATAGGTTTGTTTTACCCATTAGGCAGGCCCTTTTACATAAGACAGTCCCAGAGTGCTGATGTATCACGTCGATCAGAGACACTTGGGACGTTCAAAAATGCGTCGGGTGTATGTTGCCACTATGTATGGCTATGTTTTATACTTGACTCGGGTTAACACATCGTCCAGTGCAGCCATTGGCGAGGCGAGGCCTGACCTGCTGTACATAGAGCTGATGTTTACACGTTGGAGTCAGCCTGTTAAAGAACATACGAAACAGTATGACCCGCACCTATCTTTTGATGGTTGCTTCGCTTTGTAGGACGGCTGCTCCTGAAGATCCGGACGAGTGTACGGAGTACTGGACAAGCGGAAAGGAACTTTCTGTCACATGGCCTGTAAACCCAACACGGTAAATTTCGTGATTAGATCCAGGATCCATCCATGGCAATCACAAAACGGAGTTTAATGTCGCTGTGCGTTTCCCAGTTTTTAAAGCTCAGTCTTCTTTGCAACATGGAATTCAATAGGAGGTGAATAGTTTACTGCGAATGGAAGACTCGCAGGGAAACTGGACTAATACAGCGGAGTAGATGGCCAGTTTAAGTTCTTGTTCACATTGCCTTCTATCTCTGGCAGCAAAAGTGAGATGGCTTAAATTCCGAAGTTCTACTAAAACAAAATGTGCCTACCTAACACTGAAAACTTGGAAGTTACCTTTTTGATTAGGATTTGGTTACGTTGTGGACTGAGGGTTGTATCTTGTTGGAATTATTCGGTGAGATTCAGTACGTTCAGGAGAACTTAGTCGGGTGACAGTCGATTGGGATTCCAATGGACACGCACCAGCCACACAAATTCAGGTATCATCGCGGAATCCTCAATATAATCAGGTTGCAGTTGTACAATTCTACATAAATCACAATTTCACACTGACGTATACATCCGTCTTACGTGCGTAATCTGAACAGTTGGCGGAAATGTCTTCATTTCGACATTAAATGAACGCACCTGGCAGACAACTGGACAAGCCTAACGTTACCACCCTCCCCGTAGTACACTTCTCACAGACCAAACTAAATTGCTCGTCCAAAGAAGACATCTAATTTCTAGATTGTTTCAATTTGAAACTTTACTTGGTTACAATATGTTGCTGTTTCAAACTGCGTTAAACACAATACTGTTAGTAACTTTCTACAGAATGCCTTCAAGATGTTCTTTTTGGACACCTGAATTATGTAATGCTTATTCCACTGGTCCGTGCATATTTACATCTTCTTAATACTGTATGTGGTTGCAATTCTGCTCATGGTTTACTGAATCCATTCTATATAACTATCTCTACGTTTTTCTCAAGCACGGTCTTTCTGTCACAGTCCTTATTCTATTTTATCATATTTGTGAACGTGACCATGGGAAACTCGTAAAATTGGACAGACAGAAAGTTAACTGAAAACTGTCAGCTATTCGATGCACAACGCACCGAAAGACACGTTTCTGGTCAGCACAAGAGAAGGTATAACTAGCCAATTTAGTCGTTACTGTTGGTCAGATTACAGTAGAATTGCTTCATTGATTCGACTTGTTTAGTGTTAGGAAAGACATGCAATAAGGGTGCAGTAAGTCGATTCCCATCAGCCCGTTTGTTGGTGTACGGATTGAATCAAGAGGGACGATAAGAACCGCGCTCAACTACTGATTGGGGGAGTTAGATTTGTTGGTTGGGTTTGCTAGAACGGGTTATCGAACCGTTGCATCGCTGATATTCATACAGAGTAATCCTTTTACGCAACAGACTTCACTGTTCTGTGAAACAATCGGACATCAGAAACAGAGCTGAAACAGCCGCANGACTGCTCTTCGAACTGACTATTCGAGTTTATACTTTTGTATTGGGCTAGTCCCGTACAGGTTTATGACCACAGTTCTCAACTCACTGAATAACGCAGATGTTTCAGACGGCTTTACATATCCACAGCGTGTGACTGCGTCACCCGTTCGCCGACAAACTTGATTGTTCTGCAGTGTTTGTCGGCCACGTTGCCTGTAAAATAATGTGCGGTCTTGTATTCTTGCCACGGTTATCACACCACAGTCCACAATAATTAACTTTGTGAATACTGCCACAGTTTTACAGGTGTGCGCATTCGTTTGTAGAATACTTGATTTGTTAGTCGAAAATTTAATACTCACTTCTTGATATCTTTGTAATTGCTTGACAGTAACATAGCAGATATGAAGAGACAACTAGCTCGTCTGAGGTTAAAAAACGGAGTTAACTGGCAAGCAAACCGTGTTTTTTAATATAAATTTGCAACTCTGGTTTTTATTGCAATGGCTGTATCGTTTAACTTACATGACACCTTTTGTGAAAAAGGTTTCCGTTTAAACTGACAATTCCAGAGGCAACTGACAAGTTCAACCATTACATCACTACAATCATTTTTAGGCACCCTAGTGTCACAAACTGGAATCGTGACTAAATTGTTATGTTTTAGGTCACAAACTGTTCTAGATTTTTTCCAACAAGGGTGTAAATCTCTCAACCTTCAGAATCACATAAGATTAACGGACCGAAAAGACTGCATTAATGTCAACGTTAAATGAACAGCAATGAAGAAATTAATGGACACTTCATGAGTATCACTGTAGCGCAGCTTGTGCTGATAGTTCACAAAAAAGGATGCGCTCAGCTTATATCTAAACCCTAAAACGCCATTCTGTTTTTAATACTCATCTTAAAATCTGTCCAGTGAAGTACATATTTACATGTACACGTCAGAAGTTCTTACATACAGTAGTGCTACGTTGAGTGTTAAAAGCAAGTGACAATATACCGCTGAATGCATTAAGGTAACGGTCTGAAATTGTAAGTAATTTTTGGTAGTTTGAATTTACTTCATTTTTTAACTTCTCACACGTTTCTGGATTTATTAAGACGTTGGTGAAGTCTACAAACTATTGGTTCTTGAAACTCGACATCATCGTCAACAAGATACTCGAAATGGGATCAAATCTGGCGACAGTTCTTTTCGTTTGGATATATCGCAATCGACGGTGACACAGAAATTAGTACAAATGCCGTCAAAACGTGAAATCAGGTCCATTTTAATGGTTCAGTTCGATGAAAATGGAGAACACTTTATTATGCAAAAGCACGTCCGGCGGCATTTTTTGGAACCACGGTCGCGTACCGAGTTACTCGTACTGGACGGAAAAGATATCAAAACAATAAGTACACAATTCTGTTTCAAGGCTGAGACATGCCGGTGAGTTACACACCATGTAATAATTCCGTTTAAACTTCCGTTTAGTCAGGTACCCTAATACAAATAAGGGATTATTCATCCGCTCATTCACCGTAATCTTACACTTACATGTTTAGTTTATAAAATTTGATATGCGGATCACCTCCTTTCTCTTTTTTAAGTCTCAGTGACTAGGTTTGCGAGAATTTACAGTTTTCTCTTTTGATAATAAGTGTTTTTAGTGTTCCACTGGAGACTTCCCACAACACATTTGTGCAATCATTTTTAAACACAAATAATGTTTTTGAGAAAAACCGATCCATTTCCATTGTCCGTATTTGTTCACGCGTTTAGAACAGATTAAGCTCGTTGTTATAATATCTGTTATTATCACGGGTTCGTCACACGGTAGCTACTTTGAACATGATTGTTCCAAATGAACATGAACGAGATGTATCCTGCATAATGCATGTGACATTTAGATAGAACAACAAAGTAATTACTATCATGGAAAGAACACAAAATTACCGTAAGGCGTCAACTCTGTGCACGCTTTTCAGATTAGATCTATGTAACTTGAAACAGAAGAAAAGTTACTTAGGGGTCGAATGTACATTCATTTGTCAATCCGTGAAACTGGTTTAGCCTGGGCCACAGAAACCTGACCGGCGTAATAAAGCAATGTGAAACACGTGCAGAGCTTGAAAAATACCGATATTCAAAAACAGAAGCATGGTAATCTGCGCAAACTATCAAAGTCGCAAAGGCACACGGAAGGATGGTATATATTGTAGGGTTATACGCTATTACCATCGAGCTATCGCCAAAGATAACAGATATTTGGAACTATATCCTGGGTCCACAGTGCTGGTTACACAACCCAGCAAGGTTGATATTACTACCCAAATTAGCAAGCTTCTTACCACATCCAATGTGGCATCAGCAACGAGGATCACGGACACAAGTTTCTGACAGTCCTGGAGTAGAAGTAAAAATGCAGTCAGGAGCGAATAACAGACGTCACTTGTATGTTGAAAGTGTTTTGCGCTGCGAGTATGCTATCACGGACTGGAGCGATAGCACCAGAACAATTTCGGTCTTGAAATTGGTCGCAGGCCTACAACTGAAACGCTGTATGGGAATGAGACGATCAAACAACACAAAACATTCTCATTTTCAGTGCTAAAGGACAGTATTAAACACAAAGCTTCTTTCTGCTTGAAATCAGGTGGCGACGCGCTTTCAATAGGTTTGTTTTACCCATTAGGCAGGCCCTTTTACATAAGACAGTCCCAGAGTGCTGATGTATCACGTCGATCAGAGACACTTGGGACGTTCAAAAATGCGTCGGGTGTATGTTGCCACTATGTATGGCTATGTTTTATACTTGACTCGGGTTAACACATCGTCCAGTGCAGCCATTGGCGAGGCGAGGCCTGACCTGCTGTACATAGAGCTGATGTTTACACGTTGGAGTCAGCCTGTTAAAGAACATACGAAACAGTATGACCCGCACCTATCTTTTGATGGTTGCTTCGCTTTGTAGGACGGCTGCTCCTGAAGATCCGGACGAGTGTACGGAGTACTGGACAAGCGGAAAGGAACTTTCTGTCACATGGCCTGTAAACCCAACACGGTAAATTTCGTGATTAGATCCAGGATCCATCCATGGCAATCACAAAACGGAGTTTAATGTCGCTGTGCGTTTCCCAGTTTTTAAAGCTCAGTCTTCTTTGCAACATGGAATTCAATAGGAGGTGAATAGTTTACTGCGAATGGAAGACTCGCAGGGAAACTGGACTAATACAGCGGAGTAGATGGCCAGTTTAAGTTCTTGTTCACATTGCCTTCTATCTCTGGCAGCAAAAGTGAGATGGCTTAAATTCCGAAGTTCTACTAAAACAAAATGTGCCTACCTAACACTGAAAACTTGGAAGTTACCTTTTTGATTAGGATTTGGTTACGTTGTGGACTGAGGGTTGTATCTTGTTGGAATTATTCGGTGAGATTCAGTACGTTCAGGAGAACTTAGTCGGGTGACAGTCGATTGGGATTCCAATGGACACGCACCAGCCACACAAATTCAGGTATCATCGCGGAATCCTCAATATAATCAGGTTGCAGTTGTACAATTCTACATAAATCACAATTTCACACTGACGTATACATCCGTCTTACGTGCGTAATCTGAACAGTTGGCGGAAATGTCTTCATTTCGACATTAAATGAACGCACCTGGCAGACAACTGGACAAGCCTAACGTTACCACCCTCCCCGTAGTACACTTCTCACAGACCAAACTAAATTGCTCGTCCAAAGAAGACATCTAATTTCTAGATTGTTTCCAATTTGAAACTTTACTTGGTTACAATATGTTGCTGTTTCAAACTGCGTTAAACACAATACTGTTAGTAACTTTCTACAGAATGTCTTCAAGATGTTCTTTTTGGACACCTGAATTATGTAATGCTTATTCCACTGGTCCGTGCATATTTACATCTTCTTAATACTGTATGTGGTTGCAATTCTGCTCATGGTTTACTGAATCCATTCTATATAACTATCTCTACGTTTTTCTCAAGCACGGTCTTTCTGTCACAGTCCTTATTCTATTTTATCATATTTGTGAACGTGACCATGGGAAACTCGTAAAATGGACAAGAAAGTTAACTGAAAACCGTCAGCTATTCGATGCACAACGCACCGAAAGACACGTTTCTGGTCAGCACAAGAGAAGGTATAACTAGCCAATTTAGTCGTTACTGTTGGTCAGATTACAGTAGAATTGCTTCATTGATTCGACTTGTTTAGTGTTAGGAAAGACATGCAATAAGGGTGCAGTAAGTCGATTCCCATCAGCCCGTTTGTTGGTGTACGGATTGAATCAAGAGGGACGATAAGAACCGCGCTCAACTACTGATTGGGGGAGTTAGATTTGTTGGTTGGGTTTGCTAGAACGGGTTATCGAACCGTTGCATCGCTGATATTCATACAGAGTAATCCTTTTACGCAACAGACTTCACTGTTCTGTGAAACAATCGGACATCAGAAACAGAGCTGAAACAGCCGCACTGAGTGACGTATAAACTGATGTACGCTAAGTATGATGATAACCAGGAACATTTCAAAAGGCACCACAACGTTCAATGCATGTCCATTCAATGCAACTGAGTTTGTTTCTTACAGTTTGTTCAACAAACTTTTGGTTGAACTCAGACAACTAGCTCCGACTTAAACTAATAAAATAACACCAAGTCTAAACTGTAAAAGGTGATCGTGCGCTCCACATTATTTTCTAAATCCGAAGTTACTAGATATTTCTCTTTACAAATTTCCAAAGTTTTCACTGAGACGAATTGCGATTATATAACACTGAACGGAACAAACAACTCCGATTCAAATGTTGCAGTAACGAACAAAAATTCAAGTTTCCGCTTCTTACCTGTTTTCCAAAAACTACTAAGTTAGTTTTATACACAAGATGGGGATTCGTTGGTCTATGATAACGATGGCTCTTCATAGTCTCAATTAGAAGGAATCCCATCTTGTAAATCATAGGAAAGCAAGCTTGTGTGAACGTCTTTGCTCACTGTCAGGTAGTGGTTCCATAATCCTTGTTTTTTGTACGGCAGCGGTCTAGTGAAATAGCTGACTAATTCCTGTGTATGGTACCACTAAATTAAACGGAAGTGTTTGGTTAGTATTCTTTCTTCAATGAGCAGTCCATTTTACAAGAATGTGCAATTACTCACTTGTTAGTTTAAAGCATGGTAAACACATGCAGTGATGACTAGTTTGTCCATCAGTACTGTGTCAAGGTAACTAAAGCTGTCCTTGCGAAACTGTTTATTTTGCGGGTACGCCAAGTCCTCTGTCTAAATGCATTAAGGAATATTAACCAGAATGAATTGGTAATGATCTGAACATAAGTACTGATGGCTCTATTCTAGCAAATCTCATCAACACAGGTCAATAGGCTGTGGCCAAACAATGTTCCAAAGTGTTTCAG
>LOND01003914.1:30656-40724 GCA_014220965.1 Paragonimus kellicotti
ACTAGAAAGAACATGTTTGTTCACTTTTTTACATGTGACTGGCAGTAATCAAATCCGGATCCACCGCTACAGTGACCAAAATCGTAGGACAGTTCACAGGTGCCTCACGCTATGCCGTTAGCGGTTCTACCAATTACATATTAGTTGTGAAACCAAAAGATTAAGACGCTTTGCTGTGCCTTCATCAGATGCAGGTTAATTAAATTTTAGACTATAGTGAAATTAAAATCTTTCTCCTTCAGCAGTGAAAAATGAAACTATCCCACGGTGGGCACTAAGCTAAGAAAACGGACAAAGATCGAGGTTATGCTAACATGAAACAGACAGCGGCGTACAAAATATAAAATCGACCACACTTTGTTCATGGATCGGTGATTTTGATATACAATAGGTAGCAGTTTAGTACACATACGGCACAGCGTGCAATTTTTAACCCTTTCTAATGAAAAACACATAATGCGATTAAAATACCTATTCCCATCGTACAAGTTTTCCAAGATTCGCTGTATGTGTGCGATAACCCACTAATCCAAGACGGCCGATGAATTCTTTTTCGCATTTATCATACTGCTAAATAATCGCTTCACCTGCAGTGTTGACAATTTATATGCGTACATCAAACTGGAAATTTCGATCGATGGGCTGTCGTCCTGTGAACAGTTAGGACGCGCATTCAGACTGCATGTCAACAGGTGGCCAAGTTCAGGACTAAGATCTATATCAGAACGTGCTGGACACACTTCATTAGCAAAGCCTTCAACACGATGGGCTTTCATTATTTGTTTTTGGCCGCCCACAAAATGACGGCCCCGTTAGCTATTCCTGAGCTATATTGCGCACGTTTCTTATCCAATGGAGCTCACTGAATATTCACATCAGCTTCCTTCCTTCCTGCCTAACCGTGTAAGTCGTCGATTCGAAACCACTGTCAACTGCTCGGTGCGTAGCGTGCCACTTCAGCATTTCCGAAAAATGCGTCCCAGATAAGTTACGCCCAAACTCTTGTATGTTTACTAGTTGGATGGATATATTATGAACATAATTGATGTTGATGACGTTCGTAGACCGCGGAATGATACAACAATCAATAACAATTGACAGTGAGCATATGATGTGTCTTCTATAGCTATTTTGCGACTGCTGGCGGTACACACATCGCGGAATTCAACAGATATCGTGAACAAAATAATATAATACATCGACGTTTACACATATCCGTATAAATGCTGATGAATGTCAATAGACAGAATTACCTACGGTAAAATCGTAAACCTCTCTGTGCCTTACGTAGGTAACACTTCTATTGATTTGAAGGCTATTCTTATATGAGATGTAAGATGCACTCAGTGCGCTATTCAACAATACTCAAACCTCAACGGTATTTTTTGAGAAGTCCTTACATCGCAATGGAAAAGCTAGCATCATTCTAATCTTTTGTTTGGATACATGACCAAGTGGGTGGACAAGAAAAAGAGACATTCTCAAACTGGAGTTAAGAAAACACCCACATATACAGCAACGTTTCAACTGACAACATGTTAAGAAAACGTTAGAGGAAGTATCGTTGACTGCTGGTCATCTGGTGACAGTTTGCTTGCATTTCGAATTAGAGGATGCATTTTTGACAAGTACAACATGAAGCTTTCAGGATTATTTAGTTAACTTTGATGTCAATCATTAGCAAGTGATTAGCATCTCTCGATGTACATAAATACTTGCTCATTAAGACCAGGTTGCCTTAACGTTATGAAAATTGATGTAGGTGTTAACGTATGCGTCTTGCGTGTGGTTTAGAATCTGTCTTTTTGCATTACTATGTCCACTGAACAGTTCACCTCCGACTATTTTAAGTCTGTTCAAAGGTTTTGTTTGGATTACGTTGTAAACATGCGACCTTGGGCTTCCAATTAATAATTATGACCTACATAAGTGAATGACAACTAGAAATGAATTAAGACTTGTGCAGTTCTTCCGATAACTTAATTTTTGGAAAAAACGTAGTTAAAACTCGTGAAAGGTTGCCGAACTCGCATTTTTGTAATGAAAAAATCACTCGAAAAATGATTGCTTCCGTGTTAACTACCGTCCAAACACATTTTCGTACGTGTTTTAAATAGCAGTTTACCTTATCCATCACAGAGACAAGTCATAACAAATGTTTTTTGCTACTTCTTCATTAGGTCAATATGATTACCAAAAATGTTTTTATAATGGGGGAAAATAAAAAGAAACTCCCATTTTACATTTATTTTTTGATTCGTCATAAACATGTACCTGATCAACTTTCCATCTGTGTTGATCCGATAAATAATTACCAGAAACAAATGTCCATTTTACTCTATTTTTACTTCTGTGAGTGTTTGTTGTTTCCCCCGATCCACATATCTGAATATGTGATTGTTAACTATGGTTACTGGTCCCTCAATAACATCTAAAATGCTCAAACACCGAAATCCGTTACCTGTTTCTGGAACATACTCACAAGAAGGCGTGACAAGCAATGACGACTGAAGTAACAAATGCATGGTTGCTGTTCAACTGCTTTGTTACAATTGTCAATAAGATTCTGAATAGTGACTCATATCCTGTTAGGAGCACAGCCTCATGAAACAAAAACGGTATACAAGTCATATCAATAATTAGAGTAAACAAGTGACAAACAACCCTGTGAATAAATGCGGACTTTCCTCCTAACTGTTTAAAAATTGAAACAAATGCACGTAAAATATTATATATAGCGTTTATTAATCAAATGTCCTATTGAATACTCAACCGACCGCTCTCTTGATATGGTAGGTTTCCTTTGCTTGCCTAATTTCATATGACAGATACAGCAAGTGTTTGCTTTGACAATGCGGTTATGAGTTGGACCTTTCAGAAACTTGAAAGACACGGCGTTGTCGTACCATTATAATATGTGTTTAACACTTCAGGACTTTCTGTCCTTCATCATCCTTTTGTCTTCGGTTGATTGCTTGTTTAGAGTTTGCTATTCTTGTTTGGTTTTTCCCGTGAGATTTGGGCGCGTCAAGCGCAGAAAAGCTCTCCAAATGTAAAGACTCGGCTGAGCTGTTCAGGCACAACTAGGCCTCGAGTTGCCCAAAAAAATATATTCTCAGATGTTAGCCATATTGTACTGAAGTCAGAGGGGACAAGGAAAACCATGATAATTTCAACAAATATTTTAGTCTCGATGGTAAGGCTAGGTTAATATTTAACAACTTCAGGATTATGCGATTAATTAGTTCTAACTTGAGTTGTGTTGAAACTCACAAGGTTTTAAGTACATACCATGAGGTGCTTCGAACACGATACAAAAGTACAGGTTGTGGAATTCTCTTAGGAAAGTATGCAGGATAATCACAAACAGTCATCGGAGAATTCCTATCAAGTCAGAAGTAATGGTGTGGCGAAAGGTTGTTTTCCATAATCCTTTCTCAAGCCGAAACAATTATATAGGTTTCATCAAGAATTGTCGTGAGAAATACCACAAAAGCCGGGGACTGACAGCTGACGAGTGACACTCCACTCCACACGATAATTCCTTAGGACAGGATCAGACGTTGATTGGATGTTACGTCAAATGGTCAGGGTTTAATCATGAATAACACAAACTGTAGCACCCAAGACAAACTATTGAAACATTTGGCTTTGAACGAACTTAACAACAGCACGTTTGAAAAACCCAGAAATTTATAGATTTTCTGTGGCCAGGATGATTGAAATCGGCTTCTTTGTGGTTGACACCACGTAATTAGATGAAACCATTCCCATTTGCTCATTGTAAACTCAGCTAACAAACTCAAACAGCATCACATAATATGTTTTATCGATATCACTGGTTTCTTTTTTACCAACTTGCTTTCGGGAATCATGTTTGTAATATCGTCGTTAGTTATTCGTACTAAATGTTTTCAAAGCTTTTTATCATTATCCCGTCGGTTGGGCTTCCAAGTCCTAAGTGTACCCACAAAAACTATTTTCGTGCGGCGACTGCCAAAATTCATGACTTGTATTTAGCCAGTAAATATTAAAACTGTTGGATAACCATTAGTACTATGGTCACCTTTCCGGTACGTTTGTGCAGAAGCAAATTAATAGTTCACAATTATCGTACATAGTTGCCAGAAAGGCAATGAAAAAGGCGGTCCATCTTAGCGTTTGTTTTAACGGACTATTACAAAACATAGCGTTGTTATCTGAGTCACATGCTGTCAGTTTTTGTGCCCCATGTGGGTCAAGCTGTTTAATCTCATTTCTGTTGCAACACGTTGAGAAATTTGCTCACGGATGACTATTCGACGGTGAATGTTTATGATGCAAAAGCGCCAGCAGAAGCTATATACTAATGAAAATGAACTTGTATACAAATCTATTGCGACAATGTCTCATGTACAGTACATAAATAATCGTGAACCTTCTACTTGACACAAACCTTTTGTTTTCACATAACATATGCACAACACATGCAGCCTGTAGAGGTGAATTTTGGAAAGAAGAGCCTTCACAGCAAGCCGTGAGACGGAATAGGAAAACAGCTGAAGTTCAAAGGACCCAACAATTTTGTCAGTAGCCCACAATGCGGAATAATATAAAAAACCTACATTGCAATAGTTTCTGTTTGAAAAAACACCGTCGTACTGCGTCCCAACGCAAGTGAGTAGAAGCTGTTATGAGCAGGTCCAGAGGAACAAGGGGCATATATAGGTGCATGGGTTTTGAAGGTGCATGATCTTGAAGGTTGTGGCAACACGCCTAGTTAGATTTGCCCGATCGCACTAAAAGATTTTAGGTAGATGTTCATAACAGTCTTCTCACCAGTTGGTCTAGCAATTAGAAAATTGTTCTAAGACCAGCTCACGGCTTTGGTAACCATGTTGATAGGATCGTCATTGGTATCACCATTTCCGTTGGAAAAGAACTGGAAACAAGGGACCTCTAAGCAAGCGATAGAGTAGGTGAGGAAAATACTAACGTATATGAGTGCAGTGCGCGTAATCTGCAGAATCATGAATCTTAACAGCTGAGGATCAATCCACCTTATATGCTGGTATTGGTAGGTGAAGTGATAAAGCGCTCGAGCGAATTCATGTGGTCAGATCGATCGCTTCTGTTTTTCTTCGAAATACTAGATAAACGAAACTTACTATAGATAGCAGCCAGTATTTGAACAAAACGTCAAGTAGAATTGCACAGAGTGATGTAAGCATTCCGTTTTGTTTCGTCAGTCGATTGCATCGGCCATGGAGTTTACCAGGTTCATGGCATAGCAACAAAACACCGAAGAATTGAAAGTCATAATGATAAGTATCAGTTCAGGGCAAATTGACTTTATTCTGCGGCAACGAGAATGTTCGCATCAGCGCCCCTTGAGGGCCGGTGTTTGACGTCTGATCAGAAGTGTTTCGAAAAACCCAAATATCTTCTGATTGTAAATACTGAACAGGACCACAATGAAGTGGCGGGTCAAACACAACACTTCAAGCTGATGGTTCGCGGTAGAACACGTAGGACTTCTGTTTGGATGGTGCGATGCTGATTCCTGTTGAGTTATCGCCTGTAGTAACCACTTGTGGTTGTGTTTTGCCATTGGCAGTAGCAAATGTTGTTCTGTTGTGCTATCCTATGTGTCACTGTAGCTACATTTAAAATGGTGAATGGCGTGAGGGAGAGGGTTTTCCGGAAACGAATGAGAGTAGTAGGAAAAAATATTCATGCCAGTGGAAAATAACAAACGCAATTCCACCGCAAGTGCGATCAATATACAGTATCAGCTTTGGACTTACATTGTTAGTGTCACGATCTCTTTTGCAAAAAAAATCGGTATAGACATACTTCTTTTGTGCTGAGTCCCACTAACGGCCGGTCATTCGTTGCTACCTCTGGATCCAAGCAACTTTGACTGGAGGTCCATTAGCAAACACAGCAAACCTCAGCATCTGCTCTACGAGATATGCGCTCTCGGTGGACATAACTCCCTCACTCGATGTTAAAGCGTTTGCACAAGATCACGCTTGGAAGCCACACGTGCTGTAGTGGGGAAATTATATGAATGCCGTCAGCTCTACGTGGTTTTTCGATACGTGAACCAGGCAACCGTGTCCACTGGATGCGTAACATTTAGAATAACCTGAATGATAAAGAAATTTCGTTGAGCGGAACTAGACTTGTGCAAAAGCCTTATGAAACGGCCATAGTCAGCAGATATTAAAACATTGTTGAAATAATGGTCATAAGGATGAGTACGTCCATTGCATTTAAATACTCCTGCTTAAAACATTCTAAAGTACATCATTGTGTATATTGGAGGACCTCAACAATCGTCATATAAAATGTACGCTTCGGGCATCATTTCGTTCCCTCTTTTCAATTACTTACGCGAAAGGATGCACAAACGGTTGGATATGTGAGACCTTACGGGTAAAAGTTTCACAGTGATCAATCATTATTAGGTCGGATAATCAAAAAGAATGAGAATACTAAAGATGTAGATGTGAGGTAGACAAGAAGAGTAAGAATGGAAAAATAAGAATAGAAGAATCTTTCAGTCCATATAACATACTACCAGGGTAACGACAGATTCACTACCGTCTGTTTTGGAACGCGTAACGATGGTTTTGTAAGATGTACAGCAAAAGCTTGCGAAAAAGTTGAAGCTTATTCGTTCATTTTCGACGGATGTTTTTATGAGATCTACTCGATGGCCACACTTGCCGACTCCAACATCACATACGAAGTTTGCTGTAGCTGCGGTTTTCTGCAAGTTGGGTGCACATTGAGGATATTGAACCTCCACAGATAACTTCTAAGTGCCAAACTGGAACTGCAGAGTGCAATTACAGACATTTATGGAAAACTGGCCATCAAGTAGACCCAGTTAAAGCATCCCGTGCTATCTTGTCGGAAAACGAACAAACACACTTCCAGCTTCTTCCAAAGCGATTGTTATACAAGTTATGAAAACCACCGCCTGCGTTTAGAACTCATCGTTACCTTGATAATACGTTGTAAAGACTGAACGTTTTTCGTATTTTTATTGATGGATTTTGATTTATAGGAACTTCAGATTTATCATTTTGTTCTATTCTGTGGACACTGTTCAAATCCTGCAATTTCGTGGTCAAATGAGCCTTCGAAAACGTCCGGATTTTCAAGTCGTACACTCAGCTTTAGTACAGATGAACACGTCATACAGGTACGTTCGAAGTTCAAGGTCGGTAAGTGATTACCAGGTAGGTCTGAGACATGCAAATGAGCGTTTCTGTTGCTTCTAGTGGGAGCGCACTGCAACGGCTAGTGAACGCTTGGAGATGCAGATGGTTTGCGATGGGCTGTGTTAGATCTACTTTGAACACCTAACAATGAAACCTCAAGTCACAATCATTATATGGGGTTATTAATGGTAATAACTCGAAGGTATTTACGAATAATATATCTTCATGAACTAAGAAGGAATTGGCCAGATTATGTGGACGAAACCATATACGGTACGACATTCAGACTATGGTGTTGTGGTTCTGTGGTCAAACAAATTCCATGTCTCGTTTAACTTGCAGCTGCGAATACCATCACTTGTAGCGATGAATGTACCGGTTGCTTTCATACCTGAGTTCATGAATCTCCAGGGTCATCCCCGTTTTCTTCTATAATATAAACTGGGAACCTAAACTAAACGATTCGAACAAGAGCGTAAAAATATTGTTGCATTCACAAACATGAGTTGAGCAGAATTAAAACTCAGTCTCAGTTGACAGTTTAGATTCATGAACTTCAGGGCTTGAACAAAAGACTTCTGCGCACAGAGATTAGGGCTTCGCAGCCGGTTTCCGATCGCCTCCTGACAACAACGAAAGATTTCCAGCGCAATTTTGGCCCACCTAGTTGACACGGGTCACAGGGTCAATGTGGATGTCGCATTCAAGCCGATCTACCGTGTCACCCGTGTTCACACCAGAGGTGTGAAATGTCGTATCTTGGCTGCTGCGGAGGCGATCGGAATCCGGCTGCGAAACCCTAATCTGTGTGCACAGAAGTCTTTTGTTCACGCACTGAAGTTACCATGGCCTGCCGTCGTTGGAACACTTGACACGGTACCACAGTAACCATGTCCATAATCCCCAAATGATACTAGATTCACATTGTATTAGGTTTCCACAAAATCCTACCTTGACAACTAACTTTATATTTATTGCGTTGTATTTGGTCTGAAGATAACACATCGAAATTGGGCCTGTCGGCCACATTTTGTCTTATGATGAAGAGCCAAATGTCACACAGAAGCATTGGCAGATATCAAGGCTGAGGGATATGGATTGCACAAGCGTTAGAGCATGTGATGCAATTTGAGGTAGGTCGTTTTGTCCGTCCTTGGTGAGTTGGCCGTTTCTGTGTGACGGAGTGTTACGGGATATCTTGGTAATTACTTATTCACGTCGTTTGGCAGAGTCTTCTGTTGTGCAGTACTAGGTTGATGACAGTCTGAAGGTTTTATGCGGTCTAAAAGTTAAAACTATAGGTTGGGAAATTCACATCAAAAAGACGTGTCATTTATGTGCGATTGGTATGAACCGAAAGTAAGTAGAATTATGATAGAACGCAGACAAGTAAGAAACAACACCTAACTTTCAATGTACTCTCCAGTTTAGGCTGTCTGATGACGTCCCTATCACTGTACCTCCTCTGATACAGAGCTACTGAACTTCCTTCTCTCAGTAAACAGGATATTCGTTTGCCATACTGAATGGCACAGTCTGTCCAAACGTTCGGTTTGCACCAAATTGTAGATGAGGATCGATCGTGCCAACTCTTAACGATCGAATGAATTTTGTACTCGATAGTGGTGAAAATTAGCACATACTTAGTCGTCGCTAACCAACCTGTCTTAAGGGTAGACGTCGTGTTTTTCAAACTGTCATATAGTAAGCTTTTTTCCAGAACCAGGCTAATTTGACACTTCAATTAATGTTCTGTTGTTGACGCTATGGACAACGTTTTATTGCCTGCTCAAGTGGCATTTGAATTTTGATGTTACTGTGTTGGTCGCTTTTTGTAGGTTGCAAATTGTGATGTGATATCACAAACGGTCGGATCATCGGATGAAATTTAGGCTGTGCAAATGAAACCTAGTCGATTGAATTGGCATGGTAATTCAGGACGATGAATGTGTTGTAAAAGTGAACGCGGAGCTGTTGATCTTTTTGTCTGTTCACTAGAAAGAACATGTTTGTTCACTTTTTTACATGTGACTGGCAGTAATCAAATCCGGATCCACCGCTACAGTGACCAAAATCGTAGGACAGTTCACAGGTGCCTCACGCTATGCCGTTAGCGGTTCTACCAATTACAACATTGAAACATAAGC
The DNA here is from genome assembly GCA_014220965.1 of Paragonimus kellicotti. Lineage (NCBI taxonomy): Eukaryota > Metazoa > Platyhelminthes > Trematoda > Plagiorchiida > Troglotrematidae > Paragonimus > Paragonimus kellicotti. The sequence goes on from LOND01003914.1 coordinate 40,018, forward strand.
TTGGGGTATATATAAAACCACAAACAGAGACCAGCGATATGGAGGTTGTGATTGATCATTTAACTGCGATGTACCAGGCATCAGCTTTTGAATGTCGGTACAAAGCCAGTGAAACAGTCAAAAAAGAGAGAAGGTCAACGGAAAAAAATGTTTAGACTGCATTTTAAGATTATCTAACAGCACGTAAGGTCATGGAAGTTTGTAGTATCCTCTGAAGTACATCGTTTACACCTAGTCCAAAACGCCACTTTCTATATGTTCTTCCAAATCCGAAATGCAAACGGCGTCCCTAAGGTTGCGGCATTTCCAAACCCCTCTGTACTGTGTTTGGCTCTGTCACGACGGCGTCATCAAGAAGTGAGCTTAAACAAAGACTTAACACATATGTTTGTGACATCATTTTGAATACTTGAGCAACACGAGCATGTAGATATTTATGAACGGGTTCAGTACAGCTTCCCATACAGCTGCTGACTAACAACTGTCCGCTGAAGTTTATATGTAACATATACAATGGCATGTGCAGTAGTTATATTGTCCTTCTCGTTGTGTTTAACTTCTTTTTAAATTAATATGTTTTATCTCAACTCAACTGAGAGTCGGGCGCATGGAAGCATCATGAGCCCCTTCTGGACTTAAAACAGTAACACCGAAAACTTAATGAACTATATATCATTAAATTAGTGGTAACTGGGTGAATGGAACCG